>JARHVA010000584.1:3440000-3702500 GCA_037957365.1 Torreya grandis
ATTGTTGAAAAGGTCTTCAATCACCACTGTCTTGAGAGGTAACACAACTAATTTAGGTTTCCCAATGAATTGTTGACATAATTCACACCTACGTACCTATTTGTACGTATCTTGAAATAGCATAGGCCAATAATATCTTGCTCGTAGAATCTTATGGGCTGTCACTGGTGCAAAAAAATGTCCTCCACAAGATAAATTATGGAAAGACTCCAAAATTTTACCTTGTTGCACCTTATGATGCAACAAAGAAATACCCGATTAAAGCTTCTCTTGTACAAACCATTGTCCCACAAGACATAGTTAGTAGCTTTTAACTTAACATTCCTTTTTTATTTATAAGATAGATGGGTGGGAAACTCACCATATGTAAGAAAATGAGTGATATCAAAATACCACTCATCAGTAGTAGCGATGAAGAGAACTATAGGCAAATCTTTGACCTCTGTTTCTTTATTTTTTGTTTCCTTGTGGATATTATTAGCTATCAATTGGCAAAGCCCCTTTCCCTGTACAAGCTTGGTAGGTTTGATATCAAGATCAAACTCCTAAATTTTAGCAATCTAATTCCCCCATTTATTACCAAACTCCTATTGAGTTAGAATGGACTTCACTATTATATCAAGCACCAAAACAACAGTATGTGAATTCAGAATATAGAATCTAAAATGCTTTACCACCTTGACCATAGAAAAAACATGCTTCTCCATATTTGAATAATTTAATTCATGAGCTTTGACTGGACAACTCATGAATGATATGAGAGATTCCACACCTTTTTTGTTTTACTGAACAAAAATAATTGAAAGTGTATGCTCAGAAGCATAGCTGTATATCATGAAGTCTTTGGTATAATTTGGACAAATCAGGATTGGTGCATGGGTGATCACTTTCTTGATATATTCAAGTGCTAACTTTCCTTCTATAGTCCAATGGAAAGTGGCTTTACCCTTCATCATATTGACAATATGGCGAGTCTTCTTTGCAAATTTTGGAATGAATCTCCGTAAAAAAATTCACCTTTCCAAAGAAAGAATGAACAACAGTCTTACTAGTAAGAAGAGTAAGGTTTTGGATAAATTTTACTCTTTTTGAGTCAATTTTTATGCCTTCTCGAGATACAGTGTGACTGAAAAATTTACCTTCTATAACCCCAAAAATTGACTTATTGGGATTAAGAGAAATACCACTTTGCTGATAGCATTCTAGCACTTGTTGTAGATGATGCACATGATCAGAATGATGTTTGGAAAAAATGGTCAAGTCATCAAGATATACCACAATAAACTTTCCCATTTTGTCTTTGAAATCAAGATCCATTACTCTTTGAAAGGTAGCACCATCATTGATCAAACTAAAAGGCATTCTGTGATATGCAAAAGTGCCCCAAGGTGTAGTAAAAGCAAATTTATGTTGATATGCTTCATTGACTTCTACTTGATTATACCTAGAAAAACCATCTAACATTGATAATATTTTTGAACCAGTCACTATTTGTAACACTTGATCCATGATGGGCAGAGGGTAGTTATCTTTTAAAGAAGATTGATTTAGGTTTTTGAAATTAACACAAATATAAATTTCTCTATTTTTCTTTCTCACGGGAACTATGTTAGCAATCCAGGTGGAATGATGGATTGAAAAAAAATTCTTGCATTTAAATTTTTTTGGATCTTAGAAAGGATAGTACCTGATATTTTGGGATTGTATTGCCTTTATTTCTATTTATAAGGCAATGACCTAACTTTAAGATGAATTTCATGCCAAATTTCCTCAAGCCTAAGAGATTTCAAATCATCGTAAGAATATGCCAAAATGTCAATGTAATGGTGAATAAGGGTAACAATTTTGAGCTTTTCGTCAGAAGTGCAACAATTTCCAGTCTTAACCATCTTGGGATTTCTTGTTGTACTCAAATTCACTTGATCAAATTCCTTGGAGGAACTTGAATCTATTTGTCACTGCTTGACATACCTATCATGCTTGTCAAACAACCTCTCAAGAGAAACTAAACCTTTTAGAATTTTATTCCCTTTGAGTTGAAGGAACTCTTCACTAGTTTTGGAATTTACTTCAGGAACTGATTCTCATGGTGGAGATTCACTTCCTTCAAAATAAAGTTCCTCAAAGCTATCCATATTTTCTAGAAAAGTAATGATTTGATTGTCATTATTAAACACCTACCAATGACTGGCATTATCAGGTACACTTGGTCGAAAGACTAGTTCAATAGTGTACTTGTCCCCTTTAAAATATTTATGAGAAACCATGAGGGTTGTAGAGATTGCCAATAAATCTGCACAATCATTGCATTCTCTCGACACAACAAAAATATTGAAAGCATCAAAACCTTCAATACAATCCCATACTATATTATGATAATGTCATAATTTTTTATTTTTGGTTTGGTATAAGTTCCTTACCTGACAAACCACCAGTTATTCATCTCCCTGAGCATGAAGAATTTTAATACCTTTAACATGAGCAACTTTCAATCCAAGCAGTAAAGACTCATACTCGGTGATGTTGCTAGTATTATTGAACTACAACTTATATGAATAAGGAAAAATTTCTCCTCGAGGGAAGATCACATAAATTTTGGCTCCAAAACTGGTAGAAGAGTAACTACCATCAAATTCTAAAATCTAGACATTATTATAATTTGATCTTTTCAAAAACTTCTCTTCATTATTCAGGGAAGATCCTTTGTTGTCTAAACTTTGCTCTAACAATTCTTCTAACTTTGCATTTGAATTTTATGAATTTTTACTAAAAGGACTTTCATCTGATGAGATGAAAACATCTTCAGTAGTTAGAAAAAATTACCCATTCCTGATGATTCAAATAAAATTTGAGCTTCAGGATCTGATGTTTGGGTGATTATATATTTTGAATCTTTCTCAAGAAGTAATTTTTTCATGATGCCTTTAATAGGTATCCTTGCTTTAGATAGGTCTATATTCAATTATCTACCTACATCCTTACAAAAATTGCACCTAAGCAGAATGCCATAAGAGGCTGGAACATCAGCTATCAAGACTGTCATTTTTATCCTCTTCTCTAAAAAAGCTACAAACACAAATTAGGCATCTTTGATTTGACCTAGGAGTGGTACTTGTTCTCCATAGAGAAACATTTCCCAAAGGTCTTAGTTAAGGTAAGACCAAGAGAATATGCTACTTTGGCAGGCATAACATTATCAAAGGCCCTAGAGTCTATTACACAATTGCTCAACTTATGACCATTTATCAAAAGGGAAACATAGAAAGGTTCTATTTTCCTGTGGGTAGAAAGAGGAGTAGTGATGAGATTATTCTAGGTAGATTTGTTATTCAAGGAATCATGAGATACCTTTTAGAAATCTTGTCCTACAGGGATAGTTTTATTTTTTACATATTCGACCAACTTATCAAACTGTTCAAGATTAGCTCTCAAGTACTCAACTTGAGTCATTTGAATCTTAGTCTTTTTGACATGATTAATTATATTAAATAATTGAAATTAAATAAAAATAGAGGAAGGAAGTTAATCATCCTAATATTTATTGGGTGTGGCACTGGTCTGAGAAATAGAAGTAGAAGGTATAGGATGGTTTGAGGCACTTACTTTCTTATTACTCACCGAGTCCTTTGATTGAAAGGGCAGTGAATTCCCCCATTTAATGATTGAGACTTTTGGCTGGGTTTCTTCTCCTACTTTTTCTTTATCAGCTTGTTGAGTTGTCTAATTTTGGGATCTGGTAAAAATAATATATGATCTATTAAACACTTCTCCCTTACTTCTAGCTTCATCTTGGTAATTCAAGAAACCAATGTTAGAGTCACCAACTAATTCTTATTCTCCTTCTATGAAGAGATTAACATCATCTTCTTGGTCTATCTTAGGTTAGAGTGAGAAATCATGTTTAGATTCAAAGTAACCAACTGCTGAGGTAGCTGGTGCTACTTCAATGGCAAGTTTTCCCTGTAGGGGAGGCAGATGATTTGGTTGCCCTTGATTTTTGGCAGCATTACCTTGATATGACTAGTTCTAAAATGTCCTCCTTGGCATATCCTGATAAGGAGGAGTAGACATACCTTGGGCCATTTGTATTTTCAAGGCTAGTAGTTTATTTGTCAACTTTTGCACAATAGGATCTGTGGTGCTCACAGAAGAACTTTTAGCAGACAAAGAAAATTTATTTTTATTGAAATGTTTTCTAATCTTACATGCTAGGATAAGATCATATTCAACCTCGGTATCTAGATTTTGGGCTACCAAAAGATCCATAGGACCGGCCTGCCTTAATAGAAAACTTACTTCAGAAAGTTGAGAGTTGATGAAAAAACACTTGAGGTTCTCCAGTGTTGGCTGAGCAATCATAAGAATTCGGTTCCTCAGCTTAATGAATTTAACAATGAAGTCTCACATAAGTTCATGAGGTTCCTTCTAAATTTATGTAAGCTAAGCCAACAAGGCATGTGCATCTTCAGTGGGTTTGAACCTGGCCTCAAACTTGGCCTTGAGCATATTCCAGTCAGCTATAATTTGAGCTTGAAGGTGATAAAACTAGTTGGTGATAGTGCCTTGCAAAGTTTCTATAAATAGTCTCACCGCTATATCTTTGTATTCTACACCTATCACACCACATGATATGGAGATGGCAAAAATATTCTCATCAGGATGAACCTTCTCATCACTATAGAATTTGGGAAATTCTTTCTTGAACTACGAAGTAGTTCATGTAAAGGTGGGGCTAGATTGAGAGGACCAAAAGAGTTGCCCCAAGGACCTTTGGCCACCATGATATGATGATTGAAGGGAGGGAAAAAAATATTGGTGGGGTAAGTATGGATAAAACTCTACTATCACTAAGACTAGAAGCTTCGTTTGGTATTAGAGATCTGACGTTGGTAGGAGGAAAGCTCTTAGTACACTGGAGATGAGATGGTAGAGGAGAGATCTCAAAATTATTTTGCTGCACTAATTCAAATATAGGATCAATAATACCTTAATCTCTCTAGATTTTCATGTATGGTGGATCTGCCAGAGTGAAAAACTAAATAAGGACTAGGAATGCTTCAATTTGAAGCTTGAGGCTTCAAAGGGCACATTTGTGTCCCCAACAGAGTCGCTAAAAATCTATTGGATGAATATTTTGTCATCAACTAACTGATATCAAAATGGGTATATTGACCATAGCACAAGGAGATTTATATGACAAAAAGTGTAGGTTTACCACATCATAGTGAGATAAATCTCTCCTCTCATCAAGGGGAGGTTCCCTATAGACTACTTATATATTAATATGAACTAAAAATAGACTCAGGGGTGAGATTACACCATCCATCTCTCTTTTTTTAGAGATGATGTTTACAAGGCCAAAGAGAAATCCTGGTTAATGACTGAAAGAATTTCTCTTCTTTCAGAAATGAAGTTCAACAAATAGTAGAAAATCTTCTTGGGTAGTAACTAGATCCACAAGAAACCCATAAAAGTACAAAGTCTTTCATTGTTCCTCTTACTAATTTAGAATGTACGTAATAGTAGGGTGAAGTGCAGCTCAAAGTCTCCATCGAAAACTACAAAAAAGCATAATATCACAAAGGATAGAAGCAATTCAAAGCCTTTCTAATACCCTTCTCATTCAAATATGAAAAATATGACTTAAAAGTAATTATAGCAGCATAAAGTCTTCATAATTAACTTCAGAACATCTTCAGATAATTTTCACACACTTTGCTTGTTTAATCAAATAGATGAGAGATTATTAGGAAAAGGACATAAGAACAATCTCCTAAATAACATAAGTTATTTCAATGCAAAGTCTGAAAGTAACCTGCTTTCTCATTCATTCAAGAAAATATGATTTACAATCTGAGCTCAAAGTCTCAAGAAGCATCTCAATTTGGGTAGAGTTTTTGATCTCAATTATCAAAAAGATCTCACCTTTAGAAAAGAGGATCACTTTATATAGGGAGAAGCCATGAGAATTAAGAAAAAACTTAAATATTATAACCTAGTCAAAGATGGGAGTCTTTGTTGACTTTGGACTTTCTAGATTTTTACATGTATTTACACATGACAAAAGTACATGTGAAAATGTCTAAAGTGATTACAAAAGTGCAAATGGAAAATAAAGCAAGGAAGAATGGTTTCAATCTTTATCTCTAGTTTTCTTCAGATGAGCATCGTACATGACGATAGCTACTTGCATTCCAATATTATCTGGAGTAACAATGTTCTTGAAGATTATGCTAGCTCTGACTATGGCATCTTTCACCATTGTAACTAATTTTGCATGATTTGTTAACTTGGTTTTTAGATTATCTAGAATTAATTGATTGTCCAAAATGTTGTCCACAGAAGCTACTGAAAATGCTTTCTCTTCAAATTTATTTTAGAACATAACTTCAAACTCCTGAATCATTTATTCTACTGAAATGAACTGGTTGTCTCAAGAGGTAAGTTTGCAAGGTATCTCCTTCAATTTATACAACAGACTAATATCACTTTTTTCACTAAGATCCCTGAAAGATTCGAGGTTGCTAATCAATTCCTCAAGCACCCAACTCATATATATCAATGCTTCTTTAGTCTCAGTATAAGAGTATCTATCAGTAATGATGATAATTGATATTAGAGTGTTTATTTTTAGGTTCTTCATATCCATCCATTTGTCAAGATATTTATCTATGCTTTCAATATCCTAAGAAATGATATTGATAAGATCATCTAGTTCTACTCTCATTTTTCTCATCTTATCCATTTTCTCAGACAACTCTGTAAGCAAGGAAATCCCTTGTGTATGCATCTTTCCTAAGTAATCTTTAGGCACTTTCCCCTTCAGATAGGTCCTTTTTGCCTTCTGAATCATGGGGTCGTCAATAGAGATAGCCTCAGGAGTTACAATTTTTGGAGTGAAAGTAATCCTCTTTATCACCACAGTCAAATATTCCACCATTGCTTTATAATGGTCTTTCATTTCTCTTTCCCTGTCAAATTTCTAAACCATAATGTCCATAGTTGATTGCAAGTCACTCTTAGCACTTTCATGAGTTACCTTCCCCAATTCAATTTGGGAGATAAAGTAGTCACTCATATCAAAAATTTTAAGAGTTACATCCTGCAGAGGTCTGGAAACTTCCAAAAATTTGTGCCCCTTATCTCCAATCATCTTTGAAAGGATTTTTGGATTTTTAGGAGTCTTGACTTTGGCTAAAACTATTTTAGTGAAATGGAAGTCATCTGGAGAGATGGCCTATTTTTTTCCTTTTGGGCATGTAAGCCAATAACCAAGGTGGGAGAGTAGAAGCACTTACATTAGCAATAGTCTTTGTAGTTGGTGTCACTAAGGTAGCACTTGCACTATGTTGTCCCCAAAAAATGGGACAACCTACAGATCAAAATCCTCTCTTCCCCTTTCAAAAATTGTTCTGAGCATCTCAGTTCCTCATTTTTCAAGCTTCTAAAAAATCTACTGACTCAGCAGGTCAAGTTCAATGGGATTTTATATATTGCAATCTATGGACTCTCTTAAGGTTAGAGAAAACTACGAACTCTGCCGATATGTTTCTACAGACTCAACATGCTTGAGGTTAGCAGATTCAATAGGTTAAAAAGCTTCCGCAGGTGGGTAAAATCAATAGAATTAGTTTCTAACATTTGGTTATTTTCAAAATTGGTTCATCACCTTGGTTCAAATAGGAATTTCCATCGACAAGCATTAACATTAGGTTCGATGTTTGGTTTGTCCTTTATTTCAATGTCAATAGTTCAATGGCTCGATTCAACCAAGTGATTCACACTTTATTTCACTTGGGTAGTTTGTTCCCTTTTGTTTCAATGTTTTTTTTCAAAGACATGGTTCAAAGTTCAAAGGGGTGGTTCAATGCAAAAGAAAGATAGCCCGATGGAAAAAGGCACAGTGCAACGAACGTGACAAGTGTTTACGCCCATGTTCCCCTTTTGAGTTGCTTGGGAAAAACGTGTCATGGACTCTATTTTTCGTAAGTTTTTGATGAGTTTCATAACAGCGGAACTTGCCACTTGTCAAAAATACTAAAGAGAAGAACCACTGAGAGAAGGAACGTGAAGAACCAAGCGATTGGCTGGGAATGCAGCTCGATAGCTCAAAACACAACAGGAAGAGACAACTAGAAAAAGACACTGTGCATCCATCATGTAAGAGGGGCAATTTTTTTTGCCCATACATCTTTTGCATCCTTCTATGCAGGAGCGATAATTTTTGCCACCCATGCATCTCCGTTTCCTCTCCTCCAGGTGCAAGAGCGGCAATTTTTGCTGCCCTTACACATTCACCTTCTCCAATATGCAAGGGCGGCAATTTTTGCCACCCCTACATACCTTCTCCCCGATTTTCTTAACTCCAAAAAATTTTCATTTTTCCCATTTTTTCATGCTCGCTCCCCTTTTTCTTCCACTTTTTGACCTGCTCACGCCTCATCCCTTTCAAGCCCATTTCCCTAATTATGATTATCAAATGTGTAGTTTTCCCAGATTGCTATTTTTTCCCCTAATTGCACAATCATGATTCTCACTACAATTTCTCTAAAGGATCCCTCTTCATCGATGTCTTTTCAACAAAAGTTTTTCCAGATCACTAAAGTTTCTCTGAAGAAGTTGAAGACCATGAAGAAGACTGAAAATAAAGATTGAAGCTGTTCTTCCGTGCTTTATTCAAAATGCACTTTGTAATTGTCTTGGGACATTTTCACATGCAATTTTTTAATGTGTAATTACATGTAAATATTTTAGAAAAATATCTCAAAGTCAAAGATAAGTCATCTTTGACTAAGATATTTTTGTATTTTATTTTTTTCTAGTTTTTGAGGATTTTCTCCTTATATATAGTGGAGACCTCATTTGTAAAAGATCTTGGAAAAAATAGAGAGCAAACACTTTGCTGAAATTGAAGCAATTTTTGAGACTTTGTGCTCAAACTTGTAAATCATATTTTGTTAAATGAATGAGAAGCAGGTTTATTTCAGACTTTGTGTTGAAGTTATCTGTGTTGTCTAGGAAACAGTTTCTTATGTTCTCTTTCCTGATGATCTCTTGTTTATCTAATTTAATAAGCAAAGTGGGTGTGTTAATATTATCTGAGAGCACTTCTAAAAGGTAGAGGATAGACTTTGAGCTTCTTTTATCTTTGAAATCCAGTTATCTTTTTTAGTTTCAAGTGAAGACTTTGTGCTTCATTTCACTCTACGATTACGTCTGTTCCAGATCAGTGAAGGAGACTACGAAAGACTTTGTGCTTGCGTAATTATTTTTGTGGACTTTATGACTTCAGGTGATCTTCTGCTCTCTATTTGATACCATTCCTGAAAGAAGAGGAATGTTGTTAGCTAAGGACCAAGATTTCCCTATTTTGTTCTTTATACATTACCTCTGAAAAAAGAGAGGTAGATGCTGTTATACCACCCCATGTGTTATTTTCTGCTTAATTATATAAATATATCCAGTGCATAAATATTTTTAGGGAACCTCCCCTTGATGAGAGAAAAGATTTACTTCATCCAGATCTGGTAAACTCGTACTATTCCTGGTGTAAATCTCCCTATGCTGTGGTTGATATACCCATTTTGTCATCAGTTAGTTGACGACAAAATATTCACCCAACAGTTTTTTGGTGACTCCACTGGGGATTTGAACAAGCAGTCCCTACCCTTATCCATTATAAAGTCTGGCGACTCCCATCTGGGCCTTACCCACTATCATTATAGCCTTACTATCTCCCTCCATCTTCCATATCCATTACATTATCTAGTCTGTAAACTAGAGCTGCTGGGGAATTGAATGTGCAGTCTAAAAACTCAAGTTTTAGATTGAAGCAGTCCCTACCCTTATCCATTACATAGTCTGGCGACTCTGTTGGGGACACGAACGTGCATTTTGAAGCCTCAAGCTTCAACTTGAAGCTATTTTGGTCCCTCTTTCATTTGAAATCTAGCAACTCCATGATACACCAGAAGCCAGAGATCTAAGGGTGTTTCTGACCCCATATTTGAATTGGTGCAGTAGAGCAATTTTGACCTATTTCCTCCACCGCCTTTCCTCTAATGATCTAGGAGTCTTCCTCCTGATCTGATCGAGTCACCAACACAAGGTAGTGCTTCTTTTCCTACTGTTAATAAGGCCCTACCTATAAATACCCTACCAAGGTTGATCATCCCACCATTTAATCATCCTATCATAATGGCTCAAGGCCTGTGGGGCAATTCCTTTGGTCCTCTTAATTTGACTGCACCTTTGCATGAACTACCTCGTAGTTCTAGAAAAAATTTTCCTAAGTTTTTTGGTGATGGAAAGGTTCACCCTGACGAGCATATTGCCGCTTTCTCCATAGCATGTGGCATAATCGGTGTAGAATTTGAGGATGTAGCAGTGAGACTTTTTTTAGAAACCCTACAAGGAGCTGTCGCAAATTGGTTCTATCACCTGCAGGCCAGGTCAGTAACTGACTGGGATACACTCAAATCCAAATTCGAAGCGAGGTTTAAACCTGTTGAAGATGCACACGCTTTGTTAGCTCAGCTAACACAGATGAAAAAAGAATCCCAGGAACCCATGAGGGATTTCATAGCTAAATTCAATAAGCTGAGAAACCGGATCCCAACTATTGCTCAGCCCACACCAGAGAATCTCAAATGCTTTTTCATCAACTCGCAGCTTCCCAAAGTAAGTTTCCTGTTGAGGCGAGTTGGCCTTATGAATTTAGCATTGGTTTAAAATTTGGCTACTGAGATTGAAGATGATCTTATTCTGGTAGGTAAGATCAGGAAAGACCCTAGTAAAAATAGATTCTCTTCATCTACTGAAAGCTATTCTACAGGCACTATAGATCCTATGGTGCAAAAATTGACAAATGAATTGATAGATTTGAAGAGACAAATGGCCCAAGTTATGTCTGCTTCTCCTAATCGGGATATGCCAAGGAGGACATTTCAAAATCAAGCGTACCAAGGCAATACTACTAGGAATCAAGGGCAACCAAATCATCTTCCTCCCCCACAGAGAAACCTCACCCTTGAAGTATTCCAACCAACTCAGTGGTTGGATATCTAGAAACAAAACATGCTTCCCCTTTCCAACCTGAGTTGGACCAACAATATGATGCTAATCTCTTTGAAGAGCAGGAAGAAGAATTAGCTGGCGACTCTATCATTGGTTACCTGAATTATCAAGATGAACCCAAAAGTGAGGGGAATGCAGCTGAGGGATCATATGCCATATTCACCCAGTCCCAAAATCAGTCAGCCTGACAAGCTAATAAAGAGAAGACAGAGGAGCAACCTCGGTTAGTAGTTTCAATTGCCAAGCGGGGAACCACTCTGCCCTTCCAACCAAAATACCTAGTGACTATTGAAAAGGTACGTACCCCAAATATCTCTGCACCCTCTACTTCAACTTCACAAACCAGTCCTCCCCATCCTAAAAACCAAAAGAGTGAAATCCTATCCTCTGTCCCTAGTCCAATTTAGACATTTGACATAATTGAGCATGTCAAAAAGACTAAAATTGAAATGTCTAAATTTGAATTTCTACAAGCCCATCTTGAATAGTTGGACAGGTTGGCAGAATGTGTGAAAGGTATAGCCGTCCCTATAGGACAAAAAATTATGAGGGTAACTCATGATCCCCCAAAGAATGTATCCACCTGGAATAACCTTGTCATTTTTCCCCCTACTACCTCTGTGAAAGTAGATCCTTTTTATGTTTCTTTGTTAATAAACAGTCGCAAGCTGAGCAACTACATCATCGATTCTGGCGCATCTGACAACGTCATGCCTACTAAAGTGGTAGAATCTCTTGGTCTCACATTGACTAAAACTTTTGGGAGATGTTTCTCCATGGAGAAAAAACAAGTACCACTATTGGGGCAAATCAAAGATGCCAAATTTGTATTTGCAGCGTTCCCTGACAAGAGGATCAAGATGACAGTTTTGGTAGCTGACGTCCCAACCTCATATGGCATTATGCTTGGATGGAACTTTTGCAAGGATGTCAGAGGAGAATTGAGCATGGACTTGTCCTAGGCAAGAATCCCTATGAAAGGCATGATGTAAAGGTTGCTTCTTGAGAGAGGTAAAGTACGTGGTCATCCAAACGTCAGCCCCTACGGCTCAAATTCTGTTTGAGTCCTTTGGCAGGGGTAATTATTTTTTAACCACATAAGAGGTTCATGAAGAGCCTATTAAAACCCTAGAGAATACCAACCAAAAAATTGGTTTAGATGAAACAATGACAAGTGGTCCTGATAGTGCCAATCAGTGGCGGGTGTCAAATGAGGACAATTAAATCAGGTGCTGGATGGAACCAGAAGAGCAACCAATTATGGTAGCTGACCATGCTGCTATGCATCATGATCAGGAAAAGAATCTCTTCTCCCAAAAAATAAAGATTCATGGTTTTTGGATCAAAATACAAGTCTTGTTGTGGGGCAAGAGGAGAAAACAAAAGGGAAGGCAAATGAAATTGGTTTCCTGGTGGAGAGTTCCATTCACACATCATCAATTATGGGGAGAAAATGGCCTCTTACTAGTTTATCAAGACAGAGCGTCATCATCACTACCTTTAAAGGGGTAGCATCTGAGGTGATTCAATTCTTGAAGTACCAAATAAATTCACCTGTATATTTGTATAGTCTTTAGCTTTGTTTGTTCATTTTGTTTTCATTTTTGGAGCCTTTTTTTTTGGGTAGCATGACTCCATAGCCCAATGGCACACTTTAAGGCACTGGAGATTCTAGATTCTACTCCCTTCAATTGATTTTTGCAATAGAAGGAAGTTCCCCAATTGGAGCCAGCTGTTGTCCCCAAAAAATGGGACAACTTATAGATCAAAATACTCTCTTCCCCTTTCAAAAATTATTTTGAGCATCTCAGTTCCTCATTTTTCAAGCTTCTCAAAAAATCTATAGACTCAACAGGTTGAGTTCAATAGGATTTTATATATTGCAATCTACAGACTCTCTCAAGGTTAGAGAAAACTATGGACTCTACCAATATGTTTCTACAGACTCAACATGCTTGAGGTTAGCAGATTCAACAGGTTAAAAAGCTTCCGTAGGTGGGTACAATTAAAAGAATCAGTTTCTAACATTTGGTTATTTTCAAAATTGGTTCATCACCTTGGTTTGAATAGGAATTTCCATCAGCAAGCATCAACAATAGGTTCGACGTTTGGTTCGTCCTTTGTTTCAACGTCAATAGTTCAATGGCTCGATTCAACCAAGCAATTCACACTTTATTTCACTTGGGTAGTTCATTCCCTTTTGTTTCACCATTTTGTTTCAAAGACATGGTTCAAAGTTCAAAGGGGCGATTCAATGCAAAAGAAAGATAGCCCGATGGAAAAAGGCACAATGCAGTGAACGTGACAAGTGTTTACGCCCGTGTTCCCCTTTTTAGTTGCTTGGGCAAAACGTGTCGTGGAATCTATTTTTCATAAGTTTTATGAGTTTCATAACAGAAAAACTTGCCACTTGTCAAAAATGCCAAAGAGAAGAACCACTGAGAGAAGGAATGTGAAGAACCAAGTGACTGGCTGGGAATGCAACCCGATAGCTCAAAATGCAGTAGAAAGAGACAGCTGGAAAAAGACACTATGCATCCATCATGTAAGAGTGGAAATTTTTGCCACCCATACATCTTTTGCATCCTTCTATGCAGGAGCAGAAATTTTTGCCACCCATGCATCTCCATTTCCTCTCCTCTAGGTGCAAGAGTGGCAATTTTTGCCGCCCTTACACGTTCACCTTCTCCAATATGCAAGGGCGGCAATTTTTGCCGCCCCTACATACCTTCTCCCCAATTTTCTTAACTCTGAGAAATTTTCATTTTTTCTATTTTCTGTGCTCACTCCCCTTTTTCTTCCACTTTTCGACCTGCTCACAGCCTCATCCCTTTCAAGCGCATTTCCCTAATCATGATTATCAAATGTGAAGTTTTTCCAGATTGCTATTTTTTCTCCTGATTGCACAATCATGATTCTCACTACAATTTCTCTAAAGGATCCCTCTTCATCGACGTCTTTTCAACAAAAGTTTTTCTAGATCACTGAAGTTTCTCTGAAGAAGTTGAAGACCATGAAGAAGACTGAAAATAAAGATTGAAGCTGTTCTTCTGTGCTTTATTCAAAATGCACGTTGTAATTTTCTTGGGACATTTTCACATGCAATTTTGTAATGTGTAATTACATGTAAATATTTTGGAAAAATATCTCAAAGTCAAAGATGAGTCATCTTTGACTAAGATATTTTTGTATTTTATTATTTTCTAGTTTTTGAGGATTTTCTCCCTATATATAGTGGAGACCTCATTTGTAAAATATCTTGGAAAAAATAGAGAGCAAACACTCTACTAAAATTGAAGAAATTTTTGAGACTTTGTGCTCAAACTTGTAAATCATATTTTGTTAAATGAATGAGAAGCAGGTTTATTTCAGACTTTGTGTTGAAGTTATCTGTGTTGTCTAGGAAACAGTTTCTTATGTTCTCTTTCCTGATGATCTCTTGTTTATCTAATTTAATAATCAAAGTGGGTGTGTTAATATTATCTGAGAGTGCTTCTAAAAGGTAGAGGATAGACTTTGAGCTTCTTTTATCTTTGAGATCCAGTTATCTTTTGTAGTTTCAAGTGAAGACTTTGTGCTTCATTTCACTCTATGGTTATGTCTGTTCTAGATCAGTGAAGGAGACTACGAAAGACTTTGTGCTTGCGTAATTGTTCTTATGGACTTTTTAACTTTAGGTGATCTTCTACTCTCCGTTTGATACCATTCCTGAAAGAAGAGGAATGTTGTTAGCTAAGGACCATGATTTCCCTCTTTTGTTCTTTATACATTACCTCTGAAAAGAGGTAGATGTTGTTATACCACCCCATGTGTTATTTTTTGCTTAATTATATAAATATATCCAACGCATAAATATTTTTAGGGAACCTCCCCTTGATGAGAGGAGAGATTTACTTCATCCAGATCTGGTAAACCCATACTATTTGTGGTGTAAATCTCCCTATGCTGTGGTTGATATACCCATTTTGTCATCAGTTAGTTGATGATAAAATATTCACCCAACACACTACTGGTGGAAACAATGGGCATCGTATCATTTAAAACCATACCTGTTGCTGAATGGTCGAGGGTAGAACTATCTCTGATATTAAAAGATGGAGATGTCAAACTAGGGATGGATCCTGATGAACAAAGAACATCTCCAAAAGTGCTTTGAGGGTCACCAAAAATAATTTTAGAAGGAGAGGTGGCTGTAGAAGAGGGAACATTGATTGGAGAAATAGGTAAAGGAGTTGCATCAGGTGAGTTGGGTAGAGAAGAAGAAATTCTTGCATCTGGATGTACACCTACTTGTGGAGACAGAGTTTCCTTTCCCTGTTGACTTACGGGCCTGTCATTAGTTTTCATCTATTATGCTATTGGTTTTTTAATGCTCTGCTTCTCAACTTCTATGTCTATTTTTCCTGGTTCTTTCTTTATGACTTGTGACTTCTTTGTCACAAAGATGATCCTAGGCTTATGTGGCCTATAAGAAGTAGGGACATCACTTTTATTCTTCATCTTATTTTCTGCCCTTCTCTTTGTTTCTTCCTGAAACTCAGCTTCTGACCTTGTAATGATCTCTTTCAAAGTGATTCCCTTATTTTCTAACCAATCATTAGTGTTCACCAATATTGGTTCGAATCTCATTCTCAGGGAAGTCAACTCCTTTTGAGACCATTGGATCAAAAGAAGAGGAGCATTGGCAACTTGTTCAGCGTGGTATCTATTATTTATCAAATCTCCATCATCCACTAGATTTGTAGGGATATCAACGAGCCCTAGATATTTTATTTGTTCAAGGGACAATCTATTATAGTCCATCTTTTTGATGTCTTTAGTTGTCTTCAAATTAACCTAAATATCTTTGATCATAGGTTCATGAAACTGGGTCTTTCTCTAGATTATGTCTTTCACGCCTCTATAGTCAAAATTTGGCATCTTTTTGAAATGCTTCATGGTTATGAGTTGTATTTTAGTCTCCATTGCTCTATCTTTTACACCGGTCAATACTGAGAATCTACCAATTTCAATTGGGAACCTGAAACTGGGTTTATTGAGTTCCATCTACTTATTGTACATGACAATAATTTGCTTTCACAACACCATCAAGACTAATTTGTTTGAGGGGAATCTTGGAAGCATATAGGGATAACCTTGGAAAAAGCCAACCTACAAATAACAAAAAGTAGGGAACTGCAATAACATACACCCAAAGTCATTCACAATAGTCTAGGCTTCATCTGACACTCTTTTTTGTTCTAATTAGGGGTCAAAAAGACACAAAAATACTGCAAAAAAGCATCATTTACCCTCCTAAAATGATGGATATAACCCTTCAATGTTAGCTAAGGGTAATATTGATATACCAGAGTTATTTTTATATCTCCCTCTAATGTTAAACCTGGGAAGGTTCTCATTGACGCTGCAATATATACTATGTATGAAGTCATTTAAAATTTAGAGGTAGTGGATACATTTATCATTTTCTCATGCAGAGCATTCTTATTTACTGTCCTAAAAAAATGACTTGTTTGCCTTAGAGAATTATCTTAACTAAGGGGTACATCCATTTGTGAAACTGAGAGGAAAAAGGTAAACCTTGTACCCTACTGAGAAGAGTGATCAGTTCACCAACTTATTCTATAAAATCACTCCTTGAAAAGCTCCGTGGCCACCTAGACAAGTTCACTCTAAGAGTTTTGAGCCATCTATAATTGATCACTTTCTTTGATTTTTCAAGATCGTTGTCATATTCATTTTGTGCTTCAATGAAGTCAAGCTTCCACACTTCAGTAGTGGTAGGGCACATGAATAATTTGTCAATAAACTTAGGGTCTAGTCTAATCACTACATTACCACCAGCATCTAACACATCCCTGGTATCCTTGTTGTAGAATTGAGTGCACTAGAGAATGAAATTGATATGATGAGCCACTATAGAAAAAGAAGAGACCAGATGGATATTAATCTCAATTATCCTTTTCATTTCAGGGTTAGGATTGCTTGATTTGGTTCTTTCTACGAACTCAGCCATACCCACATGCTCGATCTCTGTATCCCTAATGTCGTCGACATTAGAAGTAACTGAGGTGATTGGAAAAATACCTTGGTACTTGTAGTTCATTATCTTTGACTTCCTTGGAGAAACTTTAGTCATCTGGAAGAACATTTTTTGAAGGACATCGATGAAGAGGGATCTTTGAGAGAAACTGCAATAAGAATCATGATCATGCAATCAAGGGGAAAATTAGCAATATAGGAAAATTGCATGTTTGATGATCATGACCATGGTAATGCGCTTAAGATAGGGATAAGTCATGAGAAGGTTAGAAAGTCAAAGGAAAGCAAGCTCAAAAAAATGAGAAAATCAAAATTTCTCAGAGTTAGGAAAATCAGAGGGGGAAGCATGCAGGGGGGAGGTCTTGTGCATAGGTGGAAAAAATTGCCACCTGTGCATGTTGGGTAAGGTAGGTTGTGCATCGACAATGAATTTCACTACCTTTGTATAAGATGGTAGGTTTTGTGTAAGGGCAAAAAATTTCACTGCCCTTGCATAAATAGCAAAGAATTTGTAAGGGCAACAAAATTCACTATCCTTACACTGGTTTGATGGCCAAATGTAAGGATGACAATTTTTTCTGCCATTACATTGGCTAAGTGGACCAGCAAGTTCATGCGGGGGGGTGGTTATAGGCTTTTTCCTAGATGGACTCCCCAAGGAATAAGAGAGAAGGGGGAAAAACAAAATAAAACCTATACTAGAAGGGAAAGAGGAAATTAGATTGAAAAAAGAGGAAAAATAAAAAACAAAGCAAAAACCTAAACAAAAAGAGAAAGCACACAACACCCTACCTAGAAAATCACAATCCCATGCTTGAATCTAGAAAAAATGTGATCCCACTCATTCGCATGGTCGACTGAATGTAAGGAGGAGGAGAAGATAACCTAGAATAGTTCAAAATGAGGCTCAAAATGGTTTAAAAGTTTGAAAAACCAACCCTGACAACACGGTGCATGCAGCCATAAATGCCATACATGCAGACTGAGATCATGTAGGGGTAGAAAAAATTGCTGCCTCTACATGCGAGGTTGAAAAAAGGATGCAAGGGTGACAAAAATCACCGCCTTTGCATGGAATTAAAAAAAATGCAAGGGCGGTGGTTTTCACTGCTCATGCATGAAAAAATGCAAGGATGGCAAAAATTGCCACCTTTGCACGAGATGAAAAGTACATGCAATGGTGGCAAAAAATGTTGCCCTTGCATGTGAACTAAAAAAAAAAAAATACAATGGCGGCAAAAAATACCGCCCTTGCATGGGAACCAAAAAGCTCACTAACTCTTTGAAATTTATCAAAATTTTGACATTTTGATCACATCAAAATCGTAACGATTTTCACATTTTTTTGTGAAATAATAATGAGGTAAGGTCAAAAAACTTTCAAGGATGTCAGTTGACAAAACTCAAGATCAAGAAAAACCCGTCTCAAAAAATTAACTTAGAGTGAAAAACATGAAATGAAAAAGTTTCGTAGGGGTTGTTCCAAAATGAGCATAGCCAATTTTGGGAACAACAAAATAAATAGAGATATTTAGGAGAGGAGATTATAGAACCAAATTGATATGTGATATTGAGTATATTTAAGCTCTAGGAGATTACCTAGAGACTACCTTGGTGATGGGACATTAGAACCAAATCTAGTTGTGCTACAAGAGATACGATGAAGGCATCAGGTTGAGATACATCATGAACTCATGGAATTTATAACAACCACACTAGGTTTTACCAGAATATTGTAATATATATTTTTTAAATTTAATTGCACATATTCAATATATAGATTTCACCATGAGAAATCCTAAATAGTGATATTTAACTAACTGTATTAATTTAGTTAACCAAAAATGTTTTAGCTAATCTACTTAGCTAAGGATCATCATGAATAGATATAAAAGTCATGAAAAATATTGAATAACCATAAATACTACATCACATCATAAATAAAATAGTTCAAATTCAACCACAACTAATACAACATTACAACCACTGTTGTAGAAGTATAATGAATAAAAGTTAAAGTTTTTAGCAATACATAATAATATCATAATGATAAAACATGATACAAAGCTCCTCTAAGTAGAGTCTCCATGACTCAAGTATCAATATGTAATTGTAGACACCAAAAATCTTCACACTATGATTCTGAATGTTAAAATACCCCTTGGACCACTTTAGGACCCCCTTGGGACCATTTAACCCTTTGAACCTTGACGGAGCTAACCTGCAATCAGTTTGGCTCAACTGGCTCAACTTAGCCTTTTATCCCTTTTTATCCTTTGGCATTCAACCACTAATGGTTAGGGTGTATCTCCTTAACCAAAAGCATGAAAACCACCCACTTTATTTTTATAAATATAAGTTATTTAAATCCTATTCTAAGCCTTTGCATGAACATTTATAATTAGACAGTCTAGTTGAACCTTCACTTCCACCTCTTGCTTGTGCCTATAAGAAGAGAGGATCTAGGATGTGAGATCCATCTAGATTTTTTATCAAGAGCTTGTGCATCCAGGACTTTCTTTCTTATAGGTCAATCATGATCTATAATATAATATCCAATAATCATCTCAGAGATTCAATTTGTCATTGCCTCTCCACTAAGTTTTTAGGTACCATTATTCTACTTGAATCAAGATTAATTCCACCAATAGGGAAATTACCTCAAACATCCATCCAATTGACTTCTGGTAAGCAAGTACTTGTTTCTCAATATTCATTTACTTTATTTCCATTTTCTAATCAACCCAGGCCTTACCCATCTCCCATAATCCATCTTTTGGATCTCATTAGTTAGCAATTTACCAACCCAAATCTAGATATAGTAACCATATATGGTTGACTCAACCACCTATGGTTTATTCAACCATTGACGGTCACCTTGACCACCAAGGGTTAGCCCAACTACTGATGGCCACTATGGAAGTAAAAAATAACAAGATAATTTCACCTACTTATACCCAACCAAACCTAATTCTCCATGTTTTTATCTTTCTATAGACCCCCTTGTAATTTTATAAAGCATACCCCAGCCCTTTAGTATTAGTATTGATTAGTTTATCACTAATTTAATCATTTCTAGCATATTTCATAATAAACACTCTTGTATTCAATTTTAGTACCTTTTGATTCATTGATGCAAGTACTTTCCTATTCTATTTATAAGCTTAATTATTTAAAATGTGTGGATTGATAGCTCCTAAGGAAGTTCTCACTTTCGATATCTAGCTATCGCTAGGTAATCCACCCAATTATTTGTCTAACAAACAAGTTTACTTTAGTGGTTTCTTATTTGTAGGTCATTCTCCCAAGAAAAAGAGGATCTCTTCACAATCTTCTGATTCAACATGCATACATAAAACAAATTTTTCAACCATACCTGTACTTAGTTTCTTCTTTTCCCTCTTTTCAATAATAAGCAAGAAATTTATTGAAACATTTTGGCACACATGGTGGGACCCTTGTGTCTTTACTTGGGTTCTTGTTTGATTGCATTCTCTCTTTATTCCATGCTCATTAACAAAATCAAAAGTTTCATTTGGGCTTAAAACTAAGTGAATACATCGACTGCATGAAAATTTAGTTCATGTATCTTAAACTAAAAAAAAAGTAATTATCATAGCTTCACTCTTTCTTGCACACACTCAACCAAGCCACTTTCACCAATTGAACATCAAACAAACTTGAGACAAATCCTGACTAGGATTTAATCACCTAGTGATAACCTTACCCTTTCCTGATGATCCTATTTGGAGGTCATTACTAAGGGGAAGACCAACTCAACTCTCTAATTGAGTATAATCTCTAGCTATTAATATATTGGATAAACACCTGACACCCTTATTGCTATGGTGTGTGAAGTGAGGGGGTAGGCCCTAATACCAAGCCACATATTGATTCTAATACAAATTATTTTTGAGCTCCTAAACACAACCTAAAACCAACCTTAGAGTTCCTCTCTAGAACCCAATCTACAAACCAATCTTAGTCACACATTTTCTTAAGGCATAATTTAAAAGTGAGATTAATTAAAAATATAGGGCTTAACACATATTTTAGAATGTGATTTGATTTCTTTGATTGTTTCTTATCTTCTCTCTATTTGAGTAGTGAGGCTATTTGTGCTTTCTATCTCCCATATCTTGTATGGTTCTCACTTGCCAATAGCGAAGAGACCTTGCAGAGTAAAACCCATAACCAAGAAAACCTACCTCTTCTACATCTTCATCCATGGACTACATTTCCAAACTAGTAGAATCTCCTCACCCCTTAAGAATTCCTAATTTCCCTTGGTAGGTTACTCAAGGAGATGCATACTTTGCCACTTTCCTAGATAACAATCCTGTAACCTTACAACATTACCTTACAACCACGTCTTACCATATCTCGGCTTAGGATCCATCCATAGATCCACCTCATGGCATGCCTCTCCATATTATAAGGAGTACCTCCATTTCCATGGTTACCACCCAACCATTGACTACCCAAGCTTATTCATCAACCAATAATTCCTTTTAGACTACCACTGAAAACCAACCAAGTCAAACTACCACTACCCTTATACCTTATAATCCTACCAACCACTCCTTCAAAATAAGAGTGCCTACCTATAAAACTACTAATCTTAATTTAGCTACCTCTAACCCATCAACCACTATTTTGATTCAAATTATTGTGGTGTCCATATCCTCTACCTTACCGCTAATTAGCACAAGGGTCACCACCCTTCCATTGGTCACCAACCCAATTACCACTCCCATTCAACAAGCACCCCTTGGACTAACCTTTGGATACATCCCTAACATATAAGGGCACATACCCACTGCCCACCCACCTAATTCTACCTACCCTTATGTATCCTCTACCCAACCTTTGACATCCACTTACCCATATGTGGTGGCCTTCCAACCTTCTCCTCATTACCAACATCTCTCCCAACCATTGCAATAATATACATCTTATAACTTTTTAGGTGCACAACTCCAAGTCTACCTAATGAAGATGCTTATGGACAAAATGACAACATTAGAGTCATCCATTTTGGGTGATCATAACATCTTATCATATGGCCAAATATGTAATGAGCCCATCCATCCATCTGTACTTATCAGGCCATATCCTTCCCAATGGGAACTTCCCAAGTTATCTAAATTTTAAATTTAAGAGGATCCCCAACAACACCTTAGGTCATTTAGGCATGCTTTCTATCTCATCACTTATGATGATTCCCTTCTCCTCCATACTTTCCCCATGTCCCTAGCTAGTCTAGCATTGGATTGGTATAGTGCCATACCTAAGCACTCCTTTTTCTCTTTCACCCAATTGGCTCAAACCTTCTTGGACCACGTTTCAATCAATATCTCTAATAAATTTTCTATCATTGACCTCTACTCAATCTGGTAGTTTGAGGATGAGTCCATTGCTAATTTTGTGGTTCATTGGAGGAGTCTTATTAACAAACTTTCCTTTTCCTTGCCTCAACCTAAACTCATAGAGCTCTTTGCTCAGGCATGTGCCAAACATATCTCCTTTACACTACATTTCCAAATCTTCTAAACCTTTGATGAAGCTTTTACCATGACATGTAAGTTATAAAATTAATCCATTGATGAAGGAAAGCTAAAGCTCAAAAACAAAAACTCAACCTATAAAACTAACGAGGCTTCTTCCTCTAAGTCAAGTAACCAATCCAATACTAATACCAAAAGCAAGGGAATTGTGAATGCAGTTGTCCTAAAAGCCACTCATCCACCTTCTGTTAACCAATATAATTACTCTAGTTCCTCAAATAAAACCCAAGGAATCAAACCCAGAACAACCAAAAATAATTCAATCCACTTGGAGAATCCTATGCATCCATCTTGGAGAAGTTATTGAAAGCCAATATCATCCAAATTTAGATTATCAAGCCACCCTATCAATTTGAATTTTCTTACCCTACACCTAGTTGGTAAAATAATAATGATATATATGTTTTTCAATGAATGATAGGGCATGATGTTAGTAGGTGAAACACCTTCAAGAGTCTTGTCCAATCCCTCATTGACAAGGGGGATCTTACATTAGACAACCCCAATGCACCATCAAACCAAGCCCTTAATATATTTAGGAAACCTTTCATGAACCATGCTCCTATCAAGAATGAGATAAATAATGTTGAATACTCTCATGATACCCATATAGCTAACATGGTCCTTGATGCACTCATTGCTGAACCATCTAGTATCCAACCTTTCAATTTTCCATCATATATTGATATAATAGACCCACCATCCCCTCCTTTGGAAACCCAAATAGAGCAAGCACCATATTCCCCCCTCCACTTATTGAGGAGTAGAGCCACTAGCCACCCTTTTAGCTGATATATCAAAATAACCAACCACATACACCCTATATTCACCTTAGAATACTGAGCAAACCAATCTCCCTTTAGAAATAATTCCTAAGGAGGGAACCCCTGTGTCTACCCCTCCCATATAGGATCCACCTATCTCAACCTCACATCCTTTTATTGAGGAAGAGAATGAGGTTACCATACCTATGTGTCTACCTAAGGGATTATCTTTCAAGTCCACTATTCAAGGAATCAAACCAACCTACAAACCATTCCCTAGGCTAGTGCAAAAATTGAAGTTTATCTCCAACCTTGACATGGATTGAGCCACCTTATGATAGAAATTAGGGATACCTTATATCACCAAGAAAGAACCCCCAACCATACCTTTAATAGAATAATCCATCACCTTTTCCATCTGAGCTTCTACCCTAGCAACTACTTTTACCGATCCAATAATTCCTCAACCATCTGAGACACCTAAACCCTAATAAATTGAGTCACCTTATCCAACCAAACCTACTAACTAAACTAATCATAAACCTTGGTATCCTCCTTATACAAGCCTTAGTCACCCATATATGAAATTAAACCTAACCTATTCAAACCTACCTACCAAGCATCAAACCAAGGCAACAAAAGAGTTGAGACCACATAAAGGCTAAAAGGCCCAAATTTTCATCATGACAACAATACCTAAGCTACCTACCTTGCGATCTTCCACCTCTAGCTCATCAGCCTCCTTACCTAAATCAAAGCTATAAACCAAGATTACCACCCTACCCAAAACAAATACCACCAAACCTATTTCCAAATGACCTCCTACCTCAACCACTAAAATAAAAAATGCTATCCCTTTACCATCTTTAGCTGAATCCTATTCAACCATTTTACATAATTTATTACAAACCTCTTGTTTAACCCTACCTCCCATCAGACCCTTTGATCCTCTAGCTTCAAATCCTGTCTAGTACAATGACCACCACATGTGTTCTTATCATAGGACACCTAACCATGATATGAATAACTACAAAGCTTTCCAAACCATCATCCACTAGATTTATGACAAAGATGATTTGTTAATAGATGAACCTCCTATGAGCCCCATACCAATCCAACCACCAACCATACCTACCCAAAACTCACCCACTCTTCCACTCTCACCTCAGATTGAAGACAAATTTGACCAATCTTCAAGCTCAATCTCTCCTTTTATCCATACTATCAACATGGTCACAAGAGCATAACAAAAGGATAAGGGGAAGGATAAGGTGTCCATTCCTTTGATACACCCATTTTCAAACTCCCAACCAACCTATACCTGACCGTCCCCATCTTCAACCAAAACCAAGGTGTCCATCTTAGCTGCCTCCCAATCTAACCCCTCATAATCAATCAGGAGAGTTATACTCAAGTAAATTCATTAGAGCCTAGTGAAAATGAGCTTGTTTGAGTTGATCTCTACCTCTCCCCATCATTGTTAAGCACTAATAGAGGCTTTGAAATTTATTGAGGTCCAACCTAAGGACCCATAACCTCTATCCACCTTTGTTGATGCCCTTCAAATTTCTAACCTTGTTACCTTTAAATATTTATAAATACTCTACATCCATCCCAAGGACCCTGATCCTCCTCTCTTTATCACTAACTACATCAACCAAACCTACATCAAATGGGTCATGATTAATGAGGGAGCTAGATTAACATCATCTCCTCTCATGCCTACAACCAACTCAACTTGTTAGACAATATCATATTCTAATATTTAACTATCCTTTATTCTTTCAATGATACCATGGTGACTACCTTGGGAACTATCATCTTTCACATCCATTTAGGACCCCACACACTGCCTAAAATTTTCTATGATATAGAGGGTGAATTCCAATACAATGTCTTGTTGGGATGACCTTGGATTCATTCTATGGGTTGCATCCTCTCTACCTTATACCACTATATTAAGTTTAAGCATGAAGGCTAGGTCATCACCATCCAATCTAACCCCAGTCCTTTCTCAACATGCAAAATGACCTATCACCCTAATGGTGTCTTCATACCCACATCCAAGATAACCTCAATAGCTAAAACTCAACCTCCAACCACCAAAGTAAATATCATATCCCCTTCCACCGATGAGGCATCAACTAGTTCCTTTATACCTTAACACCAAATCCCTGCCATAGACCCCTTAGAATCCATGTTCCATCATATTTCATTAGGGAAATATCACCTTTTATCACTTGACACTTTCCCTACTCCTCATGAGTATGGGAAACTTACCAACCAATCAAAATATGACCCCAATGCCAGAACTATCATTCCATTTGGACTTCCCCATTGGCAAACTCATTTTGTCTATGGGGGACTCAACAAATCTCTTAGTGTTTCTACCACCTCTCTTCCACCTCAACCATTCACCACCGATTTGTCTCACCTAGATAAACTAAGATTTTCCAAGACATACCTCCATCACTTTGATTGGAAAGGCTTTGATCTTGGGTGATATGAACATGGCCCATACAAATTGGTCACCATCAAAATTAGGAAGCTGTACAAGAATCATGGACTTGGTTTCATCTTTCCTAATAAGAAGAAATCCAAATAACCAATTGATGCCATTGTTGAGGAGGATATCCCTTCCTCACTGATCTCACTTCCATGTATATGTGAGGATGATGACATCATACCACCTAACTTTTTTTCTATCAACATGATTAGCCTTAGACCCTTGACTTATCAGAAGGATGGGGAAACCATAACCATCCCTTTGACCCATCATAAGATGATAGGAGAAGACTCTCCTACCATTAACACTATTAAGTGTTAAGATGATGATTCTATTCTCACCTACCTTGGTGCCCCATATTTTTCAATCCATAAATCCCTTCCTCCTGAGTCTTCAACCATGTTGAATGAATCCACCATGGATATCAACTTGGGTACTCTAAATAACCTCCACATTATCAAAATTAGCTAATCATTGAATACTAAAGAACTACAAGACTTCCCATCATTCCTCCAAGACCACCACATAACCTTTGCTTCATCTTACAATAATATGCCTAAAATTGACCCTACTATTTCAACCCATAACATAGTCACTCACCATGATGCCACACCTATCAAACAAAAGTTTTGATGCATGCATCCCTGCATAGCCCTTCTTTTCAAATAAGAGCTTTAACATCTTTAATATATCAACTTTATTCAACCCAGTCTCAAATGTTGTAACTATCACCAAATCCATAAAGGGACTATGCATTTGTGTGGACTTTCATGACCTTAACCTTGCTTGCCCCAAACATGACTTTTCCTTACCTAACATCAACCAACTTCTTGATCTTCCAGCTAGCCATGAGATGTTATCTCTTATGG
The DNA here is from genome assembly GCA_037957365.1 of Torreya grandis. Classification (NCBI taxonomy): domain Eukaryota; kingdom Viridiplantae; phylum Streptophyta; class Pinopsida; order Cupressales; family Taxaceae; genus Torreya; species Torreya grandis. The sequence goes on from JARHVA010000584.1 coordinate 3,466,825, forward strand.
ATGGGTTCTCAGGTTACAACTAGATCCTTATTACACCAAAATATCAGTGTAAGACCACCTTCACCACCCCTTGGGGAACCTTTTTCTATAGTGTCATGCCTTTTAGATTAAAGAATGCTGGTGAAACCTACCAATGTGTCATGAATTATATCTTTCATGACCTTATACATAAGATTGTTGAGGACTATATGGATGAACTTCTAAGAAAATCTAAACTCTAAAAAGATCATTTAGTCATTCTTAAGATCAGTTTTGACTGACTTATCCATTACCATATCTGCCTTAACCCCAATAAGTGTATTTTTGGGGTCTTGTCGGGAAAGCTTCTTGGATTTATCATCTCCCTTTATGGAATCAAAGGGCCATCCTAGACATGCTTCCGCCAACCAACATTAAACAACTTCATAGCTTACGGGGGAAATTGCAATCCATTCATCATTTTATCTCCCAGCTTTCAAATTGATGTCAACCCTTCCACCAACTTTTGAAGAAGGATGTCTCTTTCAAGTGGAGTAACGACTACCAAAAGGCCTTTGATTCAGTCAAAGAGTACCTTTTATCTCTACCTATCCTTACCCCTCCCAAGGATGACCAACCTTTATACCTATATATCTCTACCACTAACCATTCCCTAGGGGTAATGCTGGCTCACCGAGAGAAACAACATAGAGAGCAAGATATATACTAAATTAGTCACACACTATTATAATATGAGACTTGATATACCCATACCAAGAAACTTTGCTTAACTTTATTCTTTATGGCTACCAAATTTCACCATTACCTTATTAACCATAAAACCTATGTCATTATCAACACTAACCCTCTCAATTATATGCATTTTAAGCCATATCAAAACTAGCATATGGCCAAGTGGCTCATGATCTTAGCAGAGTTTAATCTTGAGTTCTTCTAGCAGAAGTTAATTAAGGGTAAAGTTATTGAAAACCAATTGGTTGAGGCACCTTTAATGGATAATTGACCCCCTCCCCTTGAGTTCTTAGATGAGTCCATTGTGGCCCTCTCTCAAGTAGATTTCACCTATCAAGTCACCATGTTCTTTGATAGATCAAAGTGTCACTATGGTGGGAGATTTGATATCATAATTATCCCCTTTGATGGTGAACCTCTCCCTTTATCCTTTATGATTGATTTTGAATGTACCAAAAACATGGCTGAGTATGAATCCCTAGTGATAGGCCTTCAAACTGCCTTATCCCTAGGAGTCAAAATTATCAATATATTTGGTGACTCCCAACTTGTGGTCATTTAAATAAATGACTCTTACTAGTGTAAGAATGATGTTTTGCAACAATACAAACAACTAGTTAATGAACTCTTAGCATCATTTAAACACTACCACATCTAATCAACCCCACAATCTACCAATAATTTTTCCAACACCATGGATTCACTTACCTCACAAATCCCATCTACATCCTCAGGCTCTAATCTATCTATAATTATCCATAGGCTTACCCAACCATCTTATGTCAAACCAGATTCTCCCACCATTTTCAATGTGGAAGAGACCCAACCTGACCTTTGGTATTAACAAACCTTTGACTATCTGAACCTTGGCATAGTTCCCTTAGGCCTCTCTAGGAATGCTCAAAGAGTGTTTATTCATAGTACCTCTCACTACACCATTATTGGGGGAATCCTCTATAAGCATGGATTTGATGGCCTCCTCTTTTGTTGCCTACACAATCATGAAGCCTCTCACACTATCAAGGAAATGCATGATGGTATCTATGGGGGTCACTTTAGTGGCCTCACTATAACTAAGTGCATTCTCTATCTCAACTATTACTATCTTACCCTTAACTAAGACTACTTTGCTTATGTTAAATAGTGTGTCAAATATCAACAACATACCAATTTGCATCATGCACTTATCCATAGTCTTTACATCTCTACTAATTTATGACCCTTATCATAATGAGGTTTAGAACTCATTGGGGAAATTAATCCCCATTCCTCATAATGACACCATTATATTATTACTATGATTGCATATTTTATCAAGTGGGTAGAGTTTATTCCTCTAGTCTCAACCAAAGTGGAGAAGATTTTCAACTTTATCAACCATCATATCATTTTCCACTTCGGTGTTCTACATAAGATCATCACCAACAATGGTAAATCCTATAAAAACAAGAAAGTATAGGGTCTATGTGATTCATTCGACATTAAGTTTCTCTTGACCTTATTTCCCTTAAGATAATAAACATGCATAAGCCTCTAACAAAACCCTTAATAACATGTTAACTAAAATGGTCAATGAATCAGTTTGGGATTGGTATTTTCACATCCCCTTTACCTTGTGGGCATATCATACTAGCATTAGAACCCCTATAGTTTCTACCTCATTTTTTTAATGTTTGGAGCTGAGGTCATCTTGCCTCTAGAAGTCTAAATCCTCTCTCTTCACATATCTTGAAATATCTCATTTTTGAGACCGATTGTCATCAACACCGTTTAGCCTAGTTGGAGCTACTTGATGAGCACCATCTAGTAGCCCTCACCCACCTCCATGTTTACCAAGAGAATCTAAAACATGCATATAAAAATCACTTTAAAGTATGGGAATTCAATATTAGAGACCTCATCCTAAAGGTAAATCAACATGTCACTAATATAGAGAAAATCAAGTGAGGCAAGTTTGCTTTCAATTAACTTAAACCTTATATCATAACCCACAAGTATAGATTAAGAGCTTACCAGTTGTGTTCTCTCGAAGGCAACCTAGAACTTGAACCCCTTAATGCTTCACATCTACATCTATTTTTTTGTTGAGAAGGATAACATTCACCTTTTATTTAACTTAATCTCATCCCTTGCTATCCACCCACATTCCATCTCCTTATTTTTAGGGGAAAATAATTAAGAAAGAATCATATGATTAGCTATCACTTACCTATCCTTATCTTAAATAATGGGTATCACAACTTTACCCATGGCATGGTTCTCATCGTACTTTCCATACCTTCACAAGATGGATTTCCATGATATTTGTTACCTAAACCTCTTCACACCGAATCGACCTTCTCATGCTTTTAGTCTTGCCTTCATAAAGGTGAAAAAATAATCTAGCCTAAACAAGTCTATGTCAAGAAAAATCAAAGTATAATAACAAAATTTCTATCACTAGAAATCATGGGTCATCCCTAAAATTCACAAACTACTCCCTTGAAGGACAACTATTGAAAATTTATTTGAAATTTCCAAAATGTAAGGTGGACTACTCCCTTGAAGGATAATTGTAAAAAAACATTAAACAAAGCAAATAAACTTAGACCACTCCCTCAAAGGATGATTGAGTAAGCATTTATCAAAAGCATAGAAATTTATCAGAAGCTTCCTACATCAATCAACTTCACATAATTAAAAAAAGACCCATTATCAAAATCACAACAAAAGTAAACTAATTTTGAAAGCCATAATTAGCTCTCAAGTAGTATGCTAAGGTAGAAGTCACAATCATCTTTCGTAAGTAGAATTATGATATTGATTAGTCTACATAGTTTTGACATAGGCTTATTTATCTTGGTTCTTTGGACACCTATAGAAATGGCATGATAGTCTCATAACAAGGTTCCATTTTCACCCATTTCCCCTTTACACTATTGCATGGGATTCTCGAGCTTACTTTACATTATGTGGCCAAAACACCCTTTTTAACCAACTAATGAATGATCATGTGAAGCAATCAAAGGTATTATGTTTATTAAGTCAATCCAACTTCAGTTTGGTTTTAATCTATGTCAATGAAGAAGCATCGTGCCCTCTTATTACCCTATCGTGACTAGTTGATATTTTTGTGATGATGATTATCTCTTGATAAGATTCTTTAGTCTCCCATCTAGTGTTGTTACTTAAAATACCTCATGTTTTTAATCCTCCAAAATAAAAACCCAGCATAACCATAACCATAAGCATGACCACAACAAAATCATAACATACATAAGTATTTAAGCAATCAACCATTTCCCATTACATGTCTAAAGTCTACAATAATGTAGTATATGCACATTAAAATTTAGCATGTCATAAAACATAACCATGTATCAAACACCATCTCATGCCTAGGTAAGCCTATATCAATGTTTAGCATCCATAACATATGCAATAAACATCAATAACATATAAAAAATCATAGGCATTAAACATCAACATCAAACCCTAAATCATACACCATGAGTATGAGAATAAGCAAAGATCACATATATATAAAACTATAAGTCAAATAACCATAGCATAACAATGTGTACATGTAGATAGACAAACCCTCTCTCAAAAATATACTTCTCACTACATTGGCTCGTAGGCTAGAATCAAAATGATATACAAAATTCATATATCTAACTCTGTTTATGCCCTAGGGGCACCACTACCTCTTGGAACACCAATGGATCTTAGTGCTTGCCCACTTATTATGCATGTTAATCCCCTAACTATCCTTGTTTAACTAGATATAGATGTTACCCACTACCCTAGTGTCACTAAAATAGCTCCACTTGCCAAGTTGGCCCTGTACTTACCCCATCGAATCTCATTCAGACATTATATTAGGACAATAGTCTCATAGTACTGTAACGCCTCTATTATAGCTAAGTATCATGCTGTAAGGGTAAAACTGGGTGCCACTTCCTATCCTAATTTTGCTCCTCCTCTTCTATACCTCAAAGAGTCCCTCTACTAAGTCACTAAGCCTAGAGAAGTCCTATCTTGATCCCTCTCACTTATGACAATAACAAGCTAACCCTAAAAGGTCACAACCTGACCCTACAATATGACAATCTAGCCTTGTAACATGGCCACTTGTCCCCGTAGTACTTATACCTATCCCTATGTAGTAGCTAATTTTTACCTTACCTGTCCATCATGACCAACTAGATCCATGGCCATCAGCCTCACACCTCTATTGTCTCCACCAATGTTTGTAGTTATATATAGGGGTTGGTACCATGCCATGTACCTATCTACAAACCCAACATCATCTATTGGATCCCTAACTAGTATCTCCTCATATACACCATCTAGCAATGTAGGAATAGGCTATGGCACTAGAAATAGGATCTTTGAATCCTCTCTTGTACCTAGGCAATGGGCCTGGAATACACTGTACTAGGCCAAATTGTTAGCATACCTTATTAAAAAAATTAGCTCCACCTCTCTATCTCACCTATCCAGTATCCATCTATAACTCTCAATGGAAAGTGTCTATCTCTTGTAACCTAGCCATACTAGAAACTAAATGTAAGGCCTTCAAGTAATTTTTCCTCTCATTATTGTACCTAGTACACCCTTGAAACACTTCACATCATGGGCACCACCCCCTACACCTAATGCAACAAAGATACCCCTCCACTATACAAAGCTAATGGGGGAATCTATATATGTGTACCCTACCCATGACAATCCCACTGGTCTTAGCACCTAAATATGCTCATAGGCCCAACAATGTAGGACTAGGATGACACTAATGCCATATATCCTATGGGCCCTAAACCCCCATAACTCCTTGTATATCTATAAAAGTAAGATAGGAACCTAACCAAATACCATCTGACCTAGTAGTATCTCCACTAAAGCCCTTAGTAGAAAATAGATAAATCTTTCATTACTCAAGTCAAGAAGCCTAACATAGGTCAAAATAATCATAAGTATGGTTATGAGTCTCCTTTCAAATGGATCTCTCTAGTATAAATATATATACTTGAATCCCCCAACATGCCATCTAACTTGATCACTCTAATTTACATACAATAACTTGACATGATCATCTCACTCCTCGCACTCGATATGGTAGATCCGATCACCATGTATTGGAAGTTGGGTAATCTTATGTACATCCTTAGGAAGAATGGTCATCTCACTAGTCAGAAGTAGGAAGGTGTTCATAGTGGGATACCATCTTTTGATGAGTGTTAAGACCATAAATGCATCCTAGGGCACATGCTGGTAGTGCTTCATAGCTCCCAAATCTAACTCATCCATATGGGCCCAATTGGATAGGGTCATCCCCTACTGAATATCTACAAAGATATTAAGGACTCAATCCCTCATCTAGATCTACTCTCATGCCTAAAAAACAAAGGTTAGCATGTGTTAGCATTACTCATTTCCAAATTTATGTCTTTACTAACCTATATTGACCTAAATCAACCTATCCTACCCTTACCCACACCCATTACCTATACCACCTTACCTTTTGTAAACCTCACCTACCAAAAGTTTTGATACCTACCTTAGCCTAACAAAAAGATACCTAAAAATCACCTAAACATCTTTCTTGATGCCTACCCTAACCTAAGCATTTTAAACCATCCTATCCTAGATTATACTTAGAAATTTAACCTTTTATCAATGCACCATTCCTACTTGACAATTGTACTAGCCTAACCTACACTTTGCATTTTATCTACCCCACACCCCTTCAAACATTTCAAACACCTGACCTATTCTATTATTCCTCTTAAGCTATCTACCCCATGACTACTATATTGATTTTTATAATACAAGCCTTACCAAGCCAACATTCTATTTGCCTTAACTATTAAATGCTTATAAAAAACACCTTTTTAACCTTCATTGACCATTGACAGTCATGATGATTTTTGATGATCAAGCATGCTTTATTCTAAGGGTGTCGACCATTAATGGTCATACCTGACCATTGATAGTCACTGTGGGCATACCATGGCTAGAATTACCAAACCCTATCACCCCCTAAACCCACCCCAAATTCATGTTAAATAACCAAATTTTCTACCTAAAGCCCTTATTAAACCCATTTTACTTACCCACCCTTATCAATTCTTGATTTTACCCATACTTTCACCTAAAACCTACCTGAGCCCTACTTAGGGATTTTTCACCTAGATCACCCAAACAATACCCCTTAACTATTTGCAAAATCTAACAAACCTATCAAATTTAAACACTACTTACCTTATTCCTCAATCTATGTCATGGATGGATCCCCCATCCTACTACTCAATTGTGCCCCCATCTACCCTGCATCTTAGTCCTAGTAAATCACCTCAAGCACACACCTCTAACCAATCACCAAGTATCAACTCAACCAAATTCTTGGTCAAATCTCTCACAACAAAAAACCAAAATGCCAGAAAACTAGGGCATAAAGTCAAAAAAAGCAAAAGCAATGTGAATGAAAAGTGATTCTATTTTCAATTTTACCCCATAGATTTTTAGGGTTTATACCCTAATCATCAAAGGTTAAGGTGACCATTGATGGTCACCCTTAGGAACCATGACCATCAATGATCAGGATGCCCCATTTTGACACTCACACCTTAGCCAAACCCCTTTTAGAGAAACCCAACTAGTTTCACCCAACTATGGATATTACCTTCTTTATCCACCCCAACCACCTTATCACCTCGTTGTTGGTCCATTTTCACCCAACTAGCATGTATTTTATGACACTTTTTGCCTAGTCCTTTGATCACAATAATAACATTGCCATGTCAACCCTTTTGAACTTACACCACCTCATGCTTACTTAACCTACTTATGTCTTCTCAAGAGCACTTCATACTTTAGATACCCATGACACTTGACCTATTTGTGTTTCCATGAGAGCACTTCCTACCTTGGATATCCACTAGAAACACTAACCTTATCTAAAAGACTAACATGTGTACCCAACCACCATCTAATTATGATTGTGTAGTACATTGATCAATTGTCCCTTAGCACCAACCTTAATTTTTATCAACCATGATAACCTTGTCTTTATACGATCTTGGTTATTGCACCTTTTATCACACTTTATGTGCCTATTTTCACTTTAGTGCCCAATAATGTCCACCATCATCATCACCTTCACCCACCATGTCAAACCTACACTTGATTTTACTTTACCTCATCACCTCCTAGTTTGAGGGGGGACACCTCCTCCCATACTTGGGGTAACCAGACCTTTGACCGACCATCCATTTTTTGTTTTGAAGCTTGTTGATTCAAAACCACATAATAAAAAGGGGCTAAATGTAAACACCAAAACTTAACACACTATGATTCTGAATGTCAAAATACCCCCTGGACCACCTTAGGACCCCTTTGGGATAATTTAACCCTTCAACCCTTGATGAAGCTAACCCATAATCAATTTGGCTCAACTGACTCAACCTAGCCTTTTAGCCCTTTTTACCCTTTTGCACTTGACCATTGATAGTTAGGTTGACCACTAATGGTCACCCTGCTCATCGATGGTTAGGGTGCACCTCCTTAACCAAAATCATACAAACCAACTACTTTGATTTTCTAAATATAGGTTGTATAAATCTTGTTGTGAGCCTTTGCATGGACAATTAATAATTAAATAACCTAGTTGAATCTTCACTTCCACCTCTTGCTTGTGCCTATAAGAAGAGATGAGCTCGGAGATGAAATACATATATAATTGTTATCAAGAGCTTGCACATCCAAAAAATTATTTTTTACAGGTCAATCACCATTAGCAATCCAAAAATCCAATAATCATATTAGAGAGTCAATTTTCTACCACCTCTCCATTGAGTCTTTGGTACTGTTATTCTATCAGAATCCAGCTAGATTCCACCAATAGGTTAACTACCTCAACCATCCACCCAATCAACTTTTAGTAACACAAGTACTTATTTTTTAGTATTCATTTACTTTATTTCCATTTTTCCATCAACCCAAGCATTACCCATCTCCTAGAATCCATTTTTTGGATCTTGTCGATTAATAATTTGCCAACCTAGATATAGATATAGTAACCATCAATGGTTGACTCAACCATTGACATTCTATCTAACCACTGATAGTCACTTTGATTGCCAATGGTCACCTTAACCACTAATGGTTAGCCCAACCACTGATGGTCACTGTGGTAGTATAAACCAGTAAGCTAATTTCACCTACCTACACCCAACTAACTTAATTCTATGTGTTCTTATCTATCCATAGACCATGTTCAATTTTTTTAAAGCATACCACAACCCTCTAATATTAGTATTAATTAGTTTATCAATAATTTAATCATTTGTAGTATATTTCTTAGTAAACACTCTTGTATTCAATTTTAGTATCTTTTGATTCATAAATGTAAGTACTTTATTATTATGTTTATAAGCTTAATTATTTAAAATGTGTGGATTGACAAACCCTTAGGAAGCTCTCACTTCTAGGATCTATCTATAACTAGATAATCCATCCAACTTTTTGTCTAATGAACAAGTTTACTTTAATGATTTTTTTATCTATAGGTTATCCTCGCAAGCTAAAGAGGAGCTCTTCACAATCTTCTGATTCAATGCATGCACATCAAATAGGGTTTTTAACCATACCCATACTTAGTTTCTTCTTTTCCCTCTTTTTAATAATAATCAAGAAATTCATTGAAATAGTAATCTCAAGTGTAGTCTCAATTATAATACTCCAACTAGGAGGAAGACCATCATCCAAGCATTTTTACACACTAACCATGGACCACAAATTCCACACACTATCTCCCAAACAAGGGGATGACCCTCCCTTCATGAATGGGTAGATTATGATGGTGTAAAAATCTGGAGTAATAAACTAGAAACCATGTGTTGAAGATATCTAATATATAATGTGTACCATAAATAAATTCATTCTACTCTGATATCACACAAATATGAAAACTATATCAACATATTAAATGATAATGTTTATCAAACATTACTTTGGCTAATTTTTTTAATAATAAATGATATCTAAGATCAATCAAATTTATACACACCACTTGATTAGATTACCCCTTATCTTCTATTGATGGCACTAATTAAGCCAGTGGAATCTGTCCACTACTTAATTAGGGTCATGAAGGTGAGATTCAATAAACTAAATAATAAAATAAAAACCAATATATTCATTCATAATATTTCACTTTAGCTAATCAAAATTATGCTAAGTACATAAATATCACATACATTCATTTAGTCTATCAAATGAAGTGAATTGAATCCATACATCTAGTTTATTACAATTAATAAACATAAACCAAACACAATCCTTAATATAACATACCATTCGAGTAATGATTATCTAGACCACTAGTTGATTTAACCATTAAGCAAATTATAATATTATTTTTCCATGAAATAATATTATAACCCAAGCCAAATAAATTATTCATATTCCACATATAATAACAACCAGTCTAAAACATCATAGTATATTTAACTCTTAAATATAATATTCTAATGCTTTTATACTTAACCAAATATAAATAAGCATCAATTACTCATTATTATTATAATAACATATATAAAAAGCATGCATACACCACACGATAATAATGCACAACATAGCTGAGTATATCAAAAATGTGTATATATAACTGGAATAATTAAAATCTAATTTAATACAGTCCACTACTATATGTTTTAACTATATCATAAATGAAATGAAACTCATATACTTGTTATTATGAGAGATACATAATTTCATTCGTAGTATCATTTTGCCAATTTCCTTTTAAATCAAATGTGAAAATATAATCAATTCAAAATTGACACTTTATACAAATTCAAACACTCAACCAGCTATACCCAGTTGGTTTCACTCTCATAATAAAGTATAGTTCATGTATATAATCTTCATACATAATCATACATTTATAAAACAAAAATATAATCGAGTATATAGTTACCCATACTTAGTCAAATAAGACAATGCAAAACACATAGTTGGATCCCATATACCCAGTCTCTCTATAGACTAAGCATATACCTCTTTCAAAGTTCATACAAATCCAAAAAATCAATAATATGTAGTCATATTAAAATACAATCATAATCCATATACATACTAAACCCTATTAATAACTTAACTTTGTCATTTGAGTTGAATATAAATATGAGTATGTTTATATGCACAAGGCTGAGTATACACTAAAATCATACATTTATATACCTGAACCTAGGTAATCATATATTAAGAATAAGCCCATATTTTTATTATAACCTAAGCAAGAATTAAAATACATTCTTCAGTCTTTACATAGAGTCATATAATTCCAATAATAAAAAATGGGTGGAATTGTTTAAAGAAATAATCAACCAATTTCCATTCAAACCCTAATGTGTCAATTCCATCTATACAAACTTCCTATGACCAATATATTTTTAAAATTTTCTATTTTTATTTTTGTAAACCCCTATATTTCTTAAAATACTAGTGTGTATATATATACCCTCAATCAATTCCATTTGAGTATATACATATATATCTATATTTGTGTATATATTGCACAATCTAATTTAATATAAGGGAAAACCTTTCTATTTATACTTAATAAAATTTGAATAGTTTTACACAATCAAAGACACATACCATCCTAAGTTTATCCATATTTACAGATATGAATATATAAAAACTAGTCTGAATCGAGCCATATTTTATATATACATATAACAAAATAATCTTCCAAGATTGAATAACATTATTTGAATTTGCAAGAGAAGTTTAAGGTAGAGTTTAAAAAAGCCTATAACAACTAAGGATAAAACTCATAACTCTACCCTAAACTTCTCAAGTCACCCTAGGTGGATATAGGGTTATTTGGAGGCCAATCCTTCCATAGGGCCTTGTATATAAACCATTTTATTTATATGATAAGAATAAAGAGTACCAAGTAACCAGACTAATTCAAAAAACATTCAATATAGTTTACATAGGAATTGAAATACATAACCAACCTGGTAAATATGCCAAGGAGCCAAAAATATTCCTTTCTATTTTCTTTCACGATCCCTTCTTCTCTTATGTATATCTCGTTTGTGTGTAGTGTCACATCCCCCAAAACCTTCTCTCTTTTCTTTTTATTTCTTTCCATCAACCTACTCACCATTTTATCCTCCTCTATGCATGGTTAAGAAAACTGATTGCATAACTGCATGCCCATATAGCTCAATAGAACCATCTATTTATTTTCTATTTACCACCATGTAGATACACAATGAACTCCATGTTTTTCACAAAATGATGTTTAACCAAAGTTAATAGATGATTAGTAACATAATCATCTTGATGCTTCTCTCCAATCCATAATTAATCATATTATATTATTTATAGAATCCGTGTGATAATGACTTTACAAATAATCATCAACCAACTAAACCTTATTTTATATAGTCTCCAATGTTTATTCCATGCAAAGTCTATAAACAAGTTGATGACTAATGTATTACCATGTAATGATCCTCAAAAAAATATAATAGAACAATGATTATATTGCATTACAATACCCTTAGGTTATAGTTCCATGTAACTATGCTATCCACTAACATATATAGAAAATACAATGATTTATTAAAGTCATTCTATAATTAAAAACAATGTATCCATATATATTAAAATCAAACCTTGGGTTAACAGTTAATCAATTACAATATATTTAAAACCGATGTTATTTATATCCTTTGACATAAAAAATTAGTATATATAATAATAATATTTAATTATTATTATCTAAATCTCATAGATAAATAATAATAGAATCCGTCCATAATTTTTAATGCTTTTAACATCAAAATGTTATTCTACACAACCATTTCAAATAAGGTAGTAAATTAAGAACAATATATATAAATTTACTTATTTTAGTAAAACTATTATGTCAAAAAATTGCATTATATAAGATAAGCTAGCATGTTCACTAAACTAATGAAATCACTCAACAAAATATCATGATGATTATCAGCAATTAAAATCATACTAGTAAACATATTAACAATCACTTAAAAGAAAAGTACATAAAACATGCTATGCTATCTATATCAAATAATTTATGAATCATGACATGCTAAATGGTGTGTGTAAGGGTTTTTGGATTAAATCTCTATCATCCCCTAACATCTCCATCTAGACCACCCTCTTCAATGATGCTCTCCCTCCATCACTCTATGAGGAAAGAATATGTCCTACTTCCACCTCACAAAAATGAAGGTAGTTATCCCAAAACATCATTATATCCATAAAATAATGTGGTATAATAATCAAACATGACCATAATACACTGAATATAAAAGTGCTATTGTCTCAAAATCTTGCACCCTAGAAGAGAGTGTTCAGTCCTCTCCCAGATTTGTGTAACGTTGGGATATTTCTAGGCATGTGGGTGTGCCTATAGGTGGAAATGAACCTCTAGTTTTGAAAGGATAGATCCTTATATGTATTTCTATAAAATGACCACTATTTAAACTAGCTTGATAAAGGGAAAAGGGTTAGAAATGCATAAGGGACATATGATCTAAAAATGGTGATGCACCAAAATTATCCTCTACATGAATGTCATACAAGATTATATGATATATTATAATGAAAGCCTATTTCCAAGTTATGAAAATTTCTAACATAAATGTTTCAATGAGAGGTGAGACATATGAAATCACATAAGGTAAAGAAACTAAAATACAAATTACATAGTTTAGATAAGGTTATACACATGCAAAATCTCATACATTTAGATGCACTCTACATGACTTGTTAGATTAAAAATATTGATCAAAACATGAAGGAAAAAAGACACAAAGATGAAACCATCACTTAATGTCACTCTATGTCTCTTACACACTCAGGTAATTGTTTAGAACTTGAAATGAATAAACCTATGCTTGATTACTTAAAGGTAGGAAATGACAAAATAATTTAGTAGGGTTTTACCGCACTTTTATTGATCCTTTTACACTAGCCCAAGGGTTATATTTATATCTAAAGAGGAGAAGATGAGGAGGCCTTTTGCACCAAAGGGAAGGAATCCATTCTATTAGAGGTCTCCATCCTTGTTTGTAATTAACTTTACCAAATATGCTTGTTAGGGCACTTTCATTGATCCATGTCACCTTCTTGAATGCCCTTGGATTTCCCCCCTAAAGATGCTTCCCTAATAGTTGCTTAACAAAATGAGGTATTTGAGCAATGTCATCAAAATGGTTATAGTAAGGAGCCACCTGTTATAAAATTTTTCCATATGCTTAACCTCTTCTCCTTGGCTTCTTGCCTTTTTTGATGTCTCTTAAAGAATAACATAGATCATAATTTTGTGTTCTCGATCTTCTTGGAATGAATCCATATAGATGATTATCTATTTGTTCCTCTCTTACCATGTGGTAGCTTTTTATTTGTCTATTCATGGCTCTCATGCACCATCGATCAGCCATTGGATCAAGCATATAAGCTAAGTATCTTTGAAAACCCGATTTTCACTTTATAGTGTAATTCAAGTTTTTGTGACCTCCTTACTTATGAAGACTATAAGCAAAGCCTTAGGAAAAACCTAGTTTTCACTTGTAGACCCATTAAAGTTTTTTGACCTACTTAGCTTATAAAGTTTATAATCTAAGCACTTGGAAAATCTTAATTTGCTCCTGTAGACCCATTCAAGTTTTCTGGACTCACCTACTTTGGAGTTTTCAAGCTACTCTACTTATGAAGTTCATAAGTAAATCACCTAGATAATCCCAATTCACACTATGAGAGTCATTCCGATTTTAAAAGATGTTCAAATGACTCTCACTCTTCAAACTTGATGACTTTAGACCTTTCAAACTTGATTGCTTCTCAACGGCTAGTTCATGATGTTAAAATTGATGTCTCTTGGCCATCATAGGATATTTGAATACCAACTACTTCTTTGTCTTGAATTTGACATCTCCTAACACATCATGGGACAATTACTTTGGGCACATTTTTTTGGATTTTTTACAAAGGGGAAATTTCTTCGAGCCTTTTTTCCAAATGAATTCCTTCGAATAATATATTTGAAGGAATTCCTTTGGGATTTTGTCTAAGCTCTTGGAAAGTGCCCCTTTAGGAAATACTAAAGGGCACTTTTGGAAAGGAAAGTGCCCCTTCAAGAAATCCCAAAGGGCACTTTGAGAAGGAAAGTGACCCTTTGAGAAATCTTAGAGGGCACTTTGGGAAAGGAAAGTGACCCTTCAGGAAGTCCCAAAGGGAACTTTGGGAAAAGAAGTGAAGGAAAAGTATCCTTCAAAAAAAATTTGAAGGGCACTTGGAGGAAAAGTGACCCTTTGGATTTTTTTGAAGGGCACTTTCGAAGATGAAATGAGACAAAGTGACCCTTCAAAATTTTTTTGAAGGGCACTTTGAGACAAAGTGTCCTTTCAAATTTTTTTTGAAGGGAATTTTGGGAAGGAAAGGAACAAAGTGACCCTTCAAAAAACTTTTGAAGGGCACTTTGAGACAAAGTTTCCCTTCAAAATTTTTCCAAAGGGCACTTTCGAAGGCAAAGTGACCTTCAAAAAAAATCTGAAGGGCACTTGGAAGAAAAGTGACCCTTCAAATTTTTTTGAAGGGCACCTTTGAAGAAAAGAAGTAAGAGGAAAGAAAAGAGAAAAAAGGAAAGAAAAGAAGAAGAAAAAAGTGAAGGAAAGAGGAAATGAAGGAGAAGAAGATGAAGGAAACTGAAAAAAAGCTTGAAGAAGAAGTTGAACAACCTTGCTGACAAAAAAAGGATTTGGCCAAAATCTTGAGTAAAAATTCCAAAGATAAGACACTTGTGTACATTGTTAGCACAAAATAAAAGTGAAAAAGGACACTGTATTTAGCCAATTTTCACAAGGGGTAAAAATTGGCTAATAGTTTTGTGATTCACATGGGAGGCATGCCTACTATGCCTAAGACTGATTACCTTAATCCTTCCATTGGGCATGGAGTCATGTATAAGGAACTCAAAAGAAATGAACAAGCTCTTGTCAAAAGACAAAAACTAGATTATCACACACACAACAAATAAAAGGAAGGAAAAAACTTGTACTACACAATGCTTAAGGAACACAAAAATAAACCAAAGGAAACACACCTAAACTACTATTTATAGAAAAGACTTGAGAGGAACACTTCCTCTTGGATCAAAAGGATATCTTGAGACCTTTCTAGCTTCATGACATATGGGAATGCATGAGGCATGAAATATTCTAATTTTTGGCATCAATGCCTCCATCTTCTTTATGGTGTTTAAAAATTACCAAGTAGCTCCAAATAGGTTATACATAGAAACAAACTTCTCTTGTAGCTCAAATAGGCTAGACATAGAAATTAACTTCTCTTATAGCTAAAAAAATTCAAGCCTCTCACAAGATTATTCAACTTTGACCTTTAATTGTGATGCAATAAGGCTTACATTCTTGGTTTCCATGGGATTCTCAATGAGATTGAGCTTCTCATTAGTTGTAAGTTGTTCAAGCTCACTAAGGAGCTCGACATAGTCTACCCAATCTTGGTCATTGTCTTCCATGGGAAAAATTTCCTTCACCTTGTCATGTACTTGTCCCCCAAATTGGAAAAGGTTTTCATGATCTTAAAAGATCCCCATTTTCTATCGCCAATCATCTTTGTGCTCCTTGACATCTTGGATCACCACCTCCTCTCTCTTTTCTTCTTGATAAATGAGATCATTCAGATAATGTTCCTTATGTTCCATTGCATCTTGATTATCCTCCTTGATATTTCACTCTAATTCATGCTTGAGATGATCATCCATAAATACAAGATTAGACATGGGGTCTTCTCTAAATACCTCTCTTTATAATTCTAGGTTGCATTCCTTATGGATAACTACAAAAGAGTCTTTGACATGACTTTAATCACTCAAGGAGATAGGGCTATCCTTTTCTTCATCAAGATGAGTCTCCATGGTGATTTATTCTTTTCATGCTTCCCTTTAAAGAGTTTCTTCTTCAAGGAAAGGGATAGTGGAAGAGAGATATATAGGTCTATGGGTTGAGGATGGAGTGTGGTGGTCAAGGATGGACATGGAGATGGGTGAAAATTCTTGAATGGGTTCTTGGATAGGAGGAGAAATATGAAGTAGATCTTATTCATATAAGTTATCACCATCCTCTTCATCTTATTGAGGCTCTTCATAGATTTTTGGAGATTATTTTATAGCTGTAACTTATTCCATACCCTCTTGGGTTTCCCATCTCTCTTACCAATCAATCCACCATTAAAAAGATCTTATAGCCCTAGATAATCCTTCACCAATGGCATATTGGTTCTCTTCTTCAACATACCCCCACATGTCAATTAAAAACCCAACTAAAACCCTTAACCAATCCATAAAACCACCAAGAGTTCCATCATTACACTTATCTAACACAATCATATGCTCTTCTAATTCTAGAAACCTTGGCATAACTTCCCACACATTTGGAGAATGAGAGGGGTAGTAAGCTTGGGCAAAGTGGCTAGGTTATTGAACTTCTTCAAGTAAGGATTTGAAAGCTCCATATTCTACCTCCCAACTAATGGTGTTTCTTGACTCATCATGATAAGGCTAAGGTGAAGATAGGTCACATGCCTAGTCAACAACAACATACTAACTTAGAAACAAACTAGGTTGACCATAGGACTACCATGACTCATAGGGAGAATAGTACTCTTGATAAGACTATTGAGAATAGTATAAAGGGTCATGATAGGGAGGTGTATGGTAATGATTTTCCTCATAAAAATCCTTATCAACTTCATAAGTCACATGAAAAAATAAGGACTGATCAAAATATTCATCAATAGATACCTGGGCCATTTAAAACTAGAAATTCATTTTGAGTCATCATTGGTGTTTGATTGGATGCTTCTAAAAGATTATGAGAGACAAGACACACCAATAATATTCCCACTATTTAGACCTAGTCCCACCAGACATGCTAGAATTGTTGTCTCCAAATCTTGCACCCTAGAAGAGAGTGTTTATCCCTCTCCCAAATTTAGGCAATTTTGGGACATTTCCAGACATGTGGGTATGCCTATAGGTGGAAATGAACCTCTAGATTTGAAGGGCTAGCTCCCTGTATGTGTGTCTAAAAAAATGACCACTATTTAAGCCAGCTTGATAAAGGGAAAATGGTTATAAATGCATAAGGGAAATCTGATCTAAAAATGGTGATGCACCAAAATTGTCTTCCACATGAATGTCATACATGATTGCATGATACATCAAAATGCAAGCCTATTGCCAATATATGTTATTTTTTAACATAAATGTTTCAATGTAGAGGTGAGATGTATGAAATCACACAAGGTAAGTAAACTAAAATACAACCTATATAGTTCAAAAAAGGTTATACACATGAAAAATCTCATACATTTGGATGCACTCGACATGACTTGTTAGACTAAAACTCTTGATCAAAATGTGAAGGACAACAGACAGAAGGATGAAACCATCACTTATTGTCACTCTGTGTCTCTTACACACTTAGGCAATTGTTCAAAACTTGAAATGAATAGACTTATGCTTGATTTCTTAAAGGTAGGAAATGACAAAACAATTCAGTAGGGCTTCATCATACTTTTATGGATCTTTTTACACTAACCCAAGGGATATATTTATAGATGAAGAGGAGAATATGAGGAGGCCTTTTATGCCAAAGGGAAGGAATCCATTTTGTTGGAGGTTTCCATCCTCATCTATAACTAACTTTGCCAAGGATGCTTGTTAGGGCACTCTGATTGATCCATGTCACCTTTCAAATTCCCTTAGCTTGCCCCCCTGAAGATACTTCCCCAATTGTTGTTTAATAGAATGAGGTATTTGAGTAATGGCATCAAAATTGTTGCAATAAGAAGCCACTTGTTATAAATTTTTTCTTGATTCTTAGCCTCTTCTCCTTAGATTCTCACCCTTTTTGATGGCTCTCAAATAATGGCACAGATCATGATTCTATGTCATCGATCTGCTTGGCATGGGTCCCTACATATCATTCTCTATCTATTCCTCTCTTGCCATATGGTAGCTTTTCATTTGTCTGTTCATGGCTCTTATACACTGTTGATTAGCCATTAGATAAAGTGTATAAGCTAAGTAGCTTTGCAAACCTAATTTTCACTTTGTAGTGTAATTCAAGTTTTCATGACCTCCTTACTTATAAATACTATAAACAAGGCCTTAAGAAAAACTTGGTTTGCTCTTGTAAACCCATTCAAGTTTTCTGACCTACTTAGCTTATAAAGTTTATAAGCTAATCACTTGGAAAATCTTGATTTTCTCTTGTAGACCCATTCAAGTTTTTTGGACTCACCTACTTTAGAGTCTTCAAGTTGCTCTACTTATGAAGTTCTTAAGCAAAGAACCTAGATAATCATATAAATTAAGCAACATAAACTACCCCATAATTATCATATGTCATCAAGCTTAATCAAATATTAGTTAATCAACTAATTAACCAAAATAATACAAATATCAAATAGGTTATTTAGCTTAGAGAGAAATTGGGATGTGACATAATTGGCCAAAAAATTTAGTGCCTAGTGCATCCAAGTCATTTGTAGTGAGATTTTAAATGTCTAGGGCTGCATTAGGTTACTTCTAGGCATAAACCATATTAATTTATTATGGGTAGAATGAAATAGATCTAACTAGTAATACTTCCTTCTCTCATTGTGATTGTGTGTTTACAATCATAGATAAGAGATATTCTTTGATACCAATTATCCATACTATGAGGCTTAGGGCCTTGTGTGTGTGGGATAACCTTGCACTTAGAGATAAGTTGTGAGGTTATGAATAATATGCATTGCGTTATCTTGTAAGAAATTAAAAAAACACACATTTAAGTAAGAAAAAGTTTGATATTTTTAGGAAATGCAACTTATATTCAATTAGAATGAATAGGGGAGAAACACAAATATGAAAAATTAAGTAAAAAGGATAGGAATGAAGGTTCCTATTATTAGAAGAGGAAACATTTCCTTTGATTTTATTAGATTTAAAATGTGAATAAAATGCATATGAGAAAGGTTATATAGTAAATAAATGTTACCTATCACTATGATTGTGTGTATCATGGACCTTAGGCCAGATATGTATGTTACATATTTATACACTAAACAAAATAAGATAATTACAACTATTAATGGTTATAAATAGAACAATTATTATTCATTTCATCTTATTTGTATGTGATGGTATATATTATTCTAAGTGCATGGTATTTGACCTAAATAGTTATAAGGTTACTCTAAGGGGTCCTTGACATATTGAAAAATTGAAAAGTGCCATCTAGAAAGCCATAGGATGTAGTGTGATAATCTCCATGTAGGGCACATGAGATGTGGCATTGGTTCTAATAAGCACAAGAGGATCTCAAAAAAGTGAAGTGTTATGTTTAAATGTGGTGGTGCATAAGTGTTATGCTAGGTGCAAGAGGATCTACGTAGAATCTATGTGATACTTGTGTGCACTCTTAAGGAATTAAATACAAAGGACTCTAAGCTGAGTTGTGCACAATACATGTAGGTATGCAAATGAAAATTTTATCAATTACATGGATATGAATGAAACACCAATGTCAACTTTCAAAAATACTCAACATTACCTATAAATACATCCTAAGGTCACATGTTAAGACATGAAAACATCATTTTCCAAATACACCCAATGGCATGACATAAATAATCATAACGTCACATAAAAAGTCACTGTAATGTTGCCTACTAAAGTTGTGTGTTCTAAATACAACCTAATGTCACCTTATAAATATGTCACCCTCATGAAACTTCAAATTTTATTTAAGGGTTCCAATTTTGATAAAATATTCCTATGCAACTTGAAGGTAACTTTAAATGGATAATTTAAATGGTCTAAATGGTGTAGTATGTATGTGAATCCATGTGTTAATATCCTCTTATCTATCACCATCTATGAGAGATGTAATGTTTGTAAAAAATATTTTGGCACACTTAAAACTCCTATAAATGTTAGAAATCAAACCAAAAGGCCAAAAAAATTACAAAATGACCATTTATTTTCTCAAAATAGATGCATAGGTGTAAAAGTTACACCTGAAAAACCATATGTTCAATACTAAAATATAAAAACTAAGTACTAGCTAGATTGGATTTTTAAAAATAATCTTCTAAATGGTAACTCCTACAACTCTTGATCCCTTTTTAAAAGACCTAGAGTGGTCCTAATTTCTTATATTTAGTAAAATATATTTTAAGTATAATATTATAAGAATATATGTAGATCTATTGTAAACATAAAAAAACACTATAATAGGCATTATAAAGGGTATGTACCATTTACACTACATAGGGTGCACACCCTCATAATTAATAAGGTGTGCACCCTTTTCACTACAGTTTTTAAAAATTCCATCCAAAATAAAATCACAAAGGGTGTGACCTATTTTTTATACATAGGGTGCACACCATTTAGGCTTGTTAAGCAAATCCAATTCAATTTTAGGCTTGGAAAAATACATTAAAGGGTGTGCATTATTATTAACAAGGAAATCATCCATTTTGAAATGGTGCTCATCCTTTTTAAGTCATGGATAATTTTTTCAAGAATGACCTTTTTTTGTACCCCAACTTTGTGCATCCACCCAAAATGGTATTCATAGAAATTAGTTCCCTAATTTAGAGTTATAATATGATAAAATGAATAAAAATACTTTAGTTTTAATATTAGTTGATATAGATTATGAAATGTTAATTTTTTTTAGTGAGTGTTTCTTGGTATTGTTTTTGTAGGGAAAAATACCTCAATCAATCATGTTTCCTATAGGTTATAAATGAAACCAAATAAATACCTTATATAGTAGAGATTTGAATTATGAAAATTTATTTCAAATAGTCCATGATTTTAATAGGAGTTTGAAAATATGGGAAATAAAATGACAATAATCATTTGTGAACAAATTTTTATTTAGTAACATTTATTGTGAATCTGAATCATATTGTTAAACAATATGAAAGTTGGCATGGTGTTATGATTAGATGATCTCTTGTTATGCCAGAGATACCTTAAATTATATATCATCCTAATTATGGGTATAATAAACAACTATACAATTTATAAATATGTTATTTATTCTAAATATTTGCATTAGTAAACACCACATTTTTATAGGGAAGTGGGCTTGAGGAAAAATACACACATCATAAATTGACTTTTTTATAACCATTTCATAAAAATATTTTTTGATTATGTTTTATGGATGGGTAGGGTTGGATTGAAAAACCATTTTTTGGTAAATGGGGCCATCCAACCTCACATGGGAAAGCCATGGATGTACGAATATGAACACTATTGAACAACATATTTTTTCTAAGATTATATGTATCTCTTAATTCAAAAGTGCATTTGACAAACTAAACATGGTAAATCACTTTTCAAGTTTTAGTAAGAAGATAATTTTTTATAATATTATTTTTTTATATTAAATTTAAAAATTATTCTCTTGGATAAAACATATACAATAGTGAATGAACATTTCCATTCTGAGTGCATGTAAGTATCCCATATCTTATTCTAAGGTTCTACCCTACTCCATTGCTTAGGAGGGTAAAGCATTATGACCATTGACTGGATTATGTGAGAACATTTAAATCCAAAAACACATAAATTATTTTATAGAAAATTTTAAATTGAGTAGAGGATTTATTGGTAAGGGAATTTTATAAAGAAATAAGCAATCCCCTATTTAGGTAGCCATGTCTTCATCATGCAATGTTGACACTACCATAATTTTTTCTAGCTTAATCTCTTACTATCATGTTTCAAAATAATTTTTTATTATTTATTTAATCTTAATTTAGGTAATAATCCAACCTATACCATTATCGAGGAGTGTGGGAGTTGATTTTTACCTCTAATATGTTCATAAAATCTTTACACACACTTTGTCTAAATGAAGGAAGTTATATCTAAATTATTACTATATCATGGTTATTGTTAAACATGATAAGGTAGAGATAAGAAAAAAAACTTATAATTTCATACCTTAATCAATGATTTACCATAAAATTAAAATTATACCATATCTTACAATAGGGATACCCCTAAGTAACCATGGCTGTGAGAGCAATGTACTGTTTAGAATGCCTAGTATCTAAGGAATGAATTCATCAATGATTGGTTATATTATATACTAAGTATAATTTTATATAATTACCAAAAGTGATTTGGTGGGGTTTAAAAAAATCTAATAAGGAAATATAAATGGCTAGTTTTCAAGCTTAAACTGATGACTGTATCTATTGTCAAATAATAGTTTTAATAAACTTAAAGTTTGAAAAATGAATAAGGTATAATTATATCTATGAATTATATGAAATAAAACTTCATCAAGAAATTTATTGGCCACTACATATAATATAGACCTCTCAATATTCATGAAATTATTTGGTTGAGTTGTAAGTGTTATATGTAAAAACATTCATAGGAGTAACTCAATAATGAAACACTAGATGAAGATTGGTTACAGTATTTTACACACATAAGGAACAAACATTAAGTGGATTTAAAGGTGGAAGTGAGGTATTTATGGAGAGAGAAAGGAAGTGTATATAAAAATAAAAAGAGGATGCAAATAAGATATGTAATAATAATACTAAATGATTGGGGTGTAAAAATGGAAAACAAAGGAAGAGAAGCATCAGACTAGGTATGTTGAGACATTATTTTCTTTTCTAGAGTCTAACATCCATTTCAAAAAGGTTTTAAGTGAAACCTTGATTAAATGTTATGGTTAATGTAAAATAGTAAATTCAACATGAAAAAAATTTAAATAAAAAGGGATAATAAAAATGTCATAGGAAAAATGGGTACTTCAAATTTTTTTTTCTAGAAAAATAAGGGATATTTTATAATTAAAATTGTGTATTTGGGGAGGGTTTTAATAAAATGAGATTGAGATGTATAAAGATAAATAGGGTTATTATTTATTATCCTAAAAATGAATATTATATGCTAATAGTTTACTTAATGAGTCCTCTATGTATCAAAGGGGGGCATATGATCCACTTATTTTATCTCCAAGACTCCAGGATGCCCCCTTTCTCCCTCACATGGAATCAATCAAAGTGTTACAAAAAATACAATACATTGCTTCATCAAATGGTAGAAATAACATTGTGGTACACAATATAATTTAGTTGGTATCTCATTGAGACACATACATATGGACATGAACCTACACACACATGAACACCTGAACACACATAATACTTGGTCTCACCATGAGATGTACACATAATTATTCAAAAAAATGCAAATTACAAGATATGGGTTCAATAGATGCAAATTCACATTTTATAGTAAAATAAAGTGTATTCATTCTTATTCTTATCCTCTTTCCTATATTTCAACATTTTATTTATGATGAATTTTTATAGACATTAATTCACTTGCATATGTTTGCCACATATTTTTAGGGGGACAAATTTTCATATCCAACACACAAAGGCATGGATGTTAGTTATAGAATCTTCCTCAACCTTCCAATATGGATTTCAAGTGATATATCTCTCCTTTTGAATTTTATCTCACTATTATTCCTATAAAGATTTAATAACTCTAAATAGCTGGTGAGGTGACCACAACTTATTCATAGACACATGAATAATTTACTTGACATGTATACATGCACACATAAGAAAGTGGGGCATTTATATGTAGAGACCTAATATTGGTATGTGAATAGATATTAAATGTTATGGTTCAAGTGAATTTATGTGTTTATTGGTTAGGATTTTATCGACATGTGTTCTTTGTGTTTGTTTCATTTTTTTTAATCAACACTTTTTTTGTTAAATCTTCATTCTTTCCTATCTGCTTCCCCTTTCTCTTATTTTCATCCTCTTCCAATATATTATTTCTCCCCATGGTTTCTTATTTTTTAGTGAATTTGTGATGAATGTAGCAATACAATTCTAGTCTACTAGAATCATACTATTATGATTTTAGTTTTCTAAAATTATACCGATATCTTTTTGGTCAACTTTTTAGTGTGTTATTTTGACCTTTGTTTTAGGTCTCATAGGATTTCTAGTTCATTGTCAGATGTTAATACCCATTATGTGTGATATTATGCACTAATAGGGTAATAAATTTCATTCAATAAGTCTATGATTATATAAGAGTATAATTTCATTTAAGGACATAAAGCATTCACATAATAATTATCTATTAAAGTTGTAAAATAAATGGATTTAATTTATTAGGGAACCATCCTAGTCTTAAAAGTAGAATTGAATCATTTAGAGAAGAGCATATAAATTTTGTCACTTGGATTTTCACCCTTTGAGGAGATGTCTCAGCTCTCCTCATCTAAATGGCACAATTGAAACACCTCTAGGCTTGTTGGTAGCTTGAGGATGAGGTGAATCTCTAGATAGGGATAGCCCTCTTGATGTACCACTTTGTATCTCAACTACACCTAAACTTTGGGGGGAAAAGGGAGAGAGATAATTAAAAAACAACTATTCTAAGGGAGGTGATACACAAAATAAGATGATGACTTCCAATTACTAGCATGTTACACATGAAAACAAAGGACTAACTAAAAATACACTCCTTCAATTTGTAGATTATCACATCAATGTTACATTATGAGGTTATGTATGAATGTGAAAATATAAGAGGACTAGACAAGAGGCCTTGAATAGCATTACTAAATAGACTAACTCATTCAATCCTTGACATTTCCTAGAACACTTCACATGCCCTGTAAGAAGAAACTTTCCAACTGCAAATAGGTTGAAATAATGAGACAACACGATAAAGAATCCA
This sequence comes from Torreya grandis, assembly GCA_037957365.1. Classification (NCBI taxonomy): domain Eukaryota; kingdom Viridiplantae; phylum Streptophyta; class Pinopsida; order Cupressales; family Taxaceae; genus Torreya; species Torreya grandis. The sequence continues at coordinate 3,492,395 of JARHVA010000584.1, forward strand.
TATTCTTCACTAAGAAAGATATAACATTCAAGTATAACACACTATGAATATTAATTAAGAGGTAAAAAAAAATAGTAGTCTTATTGATCAAATGGTATGTAAATGAGTAGGACTTCACCAAACTTAGGTAGAGCATAAGTTACAATGGCCAAAATGGTTAGTTATTATAAAACTTGAGAGAGAGAGAAGAAGAGAGAATTCTAAGGGTCACAAGGAGACTTTTTATCACTCCATCCCATGGATTTTCATGGAAAATTGATGCCTTTTTGGAGGCCAAGTGTGCAAGGTACATGAAAGACGAGTTCTTTAGACTGCAGATGATGATGGCTCATTCCTAAATGATTATATATGACTAGGCATATAATTAATGCATGAAGAGGAATGACTACAACCCTTACCCTTATTTCCAATCATCAAACCTATCCCTAATTAGTTTTGGGATGTTTAATGTTGATGCTGTGGAATGCACCCTAGACAGAAGGCTAAACTTTTGTCTTCCACATGGCATAATGGAGACTCCTCTCTTGCCTATGGGTTTGGAAAAACTGAGAGGAGAATCTCTAGATAAGGGCTAGATCCCTTTGATGCATCTTTAAGTTATTCTAATACTATTCCTAACACACACACACACACACACACACACACACACACACACACACACACACACACACACACACACACACACACACACACACACACACACACACACACACAACCACACACACACACACACACACACACATATAGAAAGAGGAAACAATGTTGCCTTTTTTTACAAGTGGCCCATGCTGCGTTAAAAAACATTGGGAAGAGGAAGTCACTGAAAGAACATGCTGTGTCAGTTTCTAGTCTTGACTTTGGCATTTAAACATTATTGTGAAAGTATGGGCAATGCCCCTTTGTCTACAAACAAGACCACTTCTTAAAGATATCTACGCAATTGTCTGCTCATCAATGAAAAGTGTGGAAAAATAGGTGCTATGTACCTAGGGATATGATATATTATTGTATATGGTTGATGGAGATGATGACATGTGGCACACATCCCCTTAGTTAGTTATATGAGTATAATATATTAGGATAATAGAGTAACTTGTGGAAGTAGTACATTGGGTAATGGTCAGCCTACACTAAGATTAGGAGATTATCCCTCCATGGGTTATATATATATATATATATATATAGGAGATGATTATCATGGTAAAGATATCAAGTAAGCATTGAGTCTTCTATTTTTAGAGGATATTGGAGGTTGTCCCCTCGAAGAGACATTGTGGAGTTATTCCTTCCTAAAGGAGTATTATATGGTGTTTCCCTACCTTAAGGGTATTTTTGAATATATTGAATATCAAGATCTTATCAATAGGCCACATTTTCACTATTCACGCTCCTTGATGACCACTTGGTGGAGACTGTTTCAACCATTGGAATAACTCCTTGTGCCAACACCTTCTTTTGCCACCTAGAATATTTTGTTTGCTTTTACACTTGGATTTTGTCCCTTCATAGCTTTTGTATTTTCCTATTGCTCTCGGTCCTCGAGGCTATCTTCTGTCAATCCTAGGGTCTTCGAGCTCCTTTCTTAGTGGTATCCTCCTTTTAGCCTTAAGCCCTTTGAACTCCTTCAAATTCGTGTTTAATCATTTAAAGATCAATGGTTAATTTACATCCTCAAAGTTGAAATTCACTTGCCCATCATGATTTGAAAGCCAATGGCTATCCATCATCATGAATTTGATGTCTGCAGGCCCATCACCCCTTTATAATTCCTTCAACTTCACCTTCCTTCGACTTCACTTTTTGAAGTGTTCCTTTAGACTTTTTCTTGAAGGGTATCTCCCCTTTCTTATTCTTTATTTAGGCCTCTATCGTTGAACCCTCTCGAAGGGAAGGTGTCCCTTTGGGGCTTAGAGAAAAGTCCCCTTTTGGCAGTTGAGAGTCCCCTGCAAGGGCGCTTGCCCTTCAAGATCCTTTAGGCTACCTTAGCCTCTCAATTCCTTTGAATAAAATGTCTGAAGGAATTGTTCCCTTCATGTTTTGACACTTGCTTGGTTTTGATTGGGCTTTCCATTTTGGAAAATTCCTTCAAACAAAATGTCTGAAGGAATTCCTTCAGACTTTTTGTTCGAAAGAATTTGCCCTTGTCATTTTGCTATGGATTTCTTTTCGAAGGGTTTTATTCTATTTGGTCTTTGCCTTGTGAATTCCTTCAGGCATTTTGTCTAAAAGAATTCCTTCAGGCATTTTGTCTGAAGGAATTCACACTTGGTTCTACATGGATTTTCTTTAGACAAAAAGTTTGAAGAAATCCTTTGCATCTTTTTACTTTAAGAATTTCCTTCAGACAAAAAGTCTGAAGGAATTTTTTGCCTCATTCTTTCCTTTTCTAAAGAAAACCTTACCTTTCAGCCTTCCCTTTGATCCTTTCACAAGTGTTCCCTACCCTCTGCAAGGACACATGGGTCCCAAAATGTTCTTTGAAACCTGCTTGAATAGCCATTTGGCACCTTCCTCCCCTCTGCAAGGGCACTTGCTTCTCGGAGTGTGTATAAAAGCCTTGTATTTTCTTTAAAATTGGCCCATTCCTTTTGCCAAAAAACACTATGCAAATCAACTACCCAAAGCAAAAAAACCTTTAGATCAATCCAAAACATCTATGAAGCTCAAGTCACTTGGCCCTTTACAGAATAGGTCTACTAAAAAGGGAAATGACACATCAGTAGTAAGAGGAATACATCCAAGATTGATGGCTCATAACATTAGGGAAAGAAAGGAGACCCATTTTGGCCTTATGGACTAAAATGGTCAATAGATTGGTGATTCTCAGGGGAAGCATGCCTGCCATGCTAAAGAAGACTGGTAGCCTCAAAGTCCATTGGGCATAGAGTTGAGATGCAGCATAAATAAGTTAACAACAACCTTGTAAGGACCTATGAACCAACAAATATTTTACCTCAAACATAAAGGAAAACAAAAACATCAAAGGCAAAAAAACACTACACCTATGTAAACAACACTTAGGGAAAACAAGGAAAGAAAAAATTAAAAATAAACTACTATTTATAGCTAACTAGGTATATTTGCCTCCCTCCTTGATCAAAGGGAAAACTTCTTAAGTTTACTTCATGGCAAGAAAACTTATGGTGCCAGACAAGTTGATGAATGGGATGGAGGTTTGGTGACTTGATCTTCTTTCCTGCCACCTTGATTGGATTGTATCCAAATGAATTAGGGTCAAACATGCTTCCAACATATATGTATTTATCTTGATCTTAGAATATTGTCTAATGATAGTCCTTCATGCCTATGTCTTTCACCAAGAAATTGATGGCTACTAGCTCATCACCATAGGGCTCATTTAGCTCATAGCCCCCTTGATATGCATCATGGATTGACTTGTCCCCTACTACTTCATTGAAAACCCTATTAAACTGATCCTATACTTCATCATGGATTTCTTGAAGAAGGGTGACTATTGTGATCTTTGAAATGAGATCACAAATTGTTTTCTCATCCCATAGAACATCACCTTCTTGCTCTAGGCTCTCTTCTTCAAAGCTTTCCTCAAGATGGACAGGCCTCTCCTTTTCTTGATCAAAGATCAGAGTCTAGTTGTTCCCAGACATGTTCCTAATTCTACCCCAACTTGAGTTCCATGGCATGGTCATATTCCTCATCAAAGCAACAAGGGAGTTCATCAAACAATGGGGGAGAGAGATCACCATGCTTACATTCCTCTTCATATTATTGGAACATCTGCATATATGCATGACCCATGTCTTCTTCATTGTTGATGATGTCTTCAAAGGGAGCATCCATGGTGATCTCATCCTCATTGTCACTCATGATAGCCTCTTGGGCAACTAAAAATTAGATCCTCTATTTTTCACTTGCCTCTTACAAAATAGGTTCCTCCTTAAGAAGGGATGAAGTGGAAGGCTGATGGTTAAATTCATGTGGAAGAGGAGGTAGTCCTTGAGCTATAATTGAATGATTCTCTTCCTTCCATTTGGAATACACTTTATCTATATTATATGTGGATTGATAATTCTCTTAGAGGAGTGTAGATGGGGTGTGTTCAGATGTAGGATATTTTACTTGGCCTGAACCATCCATCACACCTTAGGTGAGGAACCTCACTCTGGACTCCAATTCTACAATTTTCTTAGCTATATTCTCTTGAAAGAGTCTTTCTTGGAGCTCATAGGAATCATCATGGAAATGGGGAGTCCATGAAGGCTGCCATAGAGTATAAGAAGCTTCTTGAGGAAGGGTGGGAGGTACTTGAAAGGACTAGCCTCATTTTGTACCTCACACTCTCAAATAATGCCTTTTTCCTCCTTGCTACTCCATGAATCAACTACTTTACTCCATCTCATGATCTTAGGACTGGAAGTCTCATTTTGGGGTGATGAGGTTGTGATGTGAGAGGGTAGTGAGGGTTTGGATTCCACTTCCCTTGCTGCCAATATAGACTATTGCATGTGAAGATTTGCCAACTCAATCTACTTATCAAGATTGGCTTTAAACATAAGAACTACTATTTCAGAACTCCCCTCAACATGATTGGGGAAAGGACTTTGATAGGCTTGACTTGGCTCATGAGTAGGGACTGCATATGGCTAATATGAAACTTGGGGCAGTGGGTATGAAGGTTGATAGACTTGGTAAGGATACCTCTCATGAATACTCAGCCTCTCTTCCAAAGATGTAATAAAACCACTCACATCCAATATCTCACTTGTAAGCCTTTGCCAATTATCTCTTTCAATAGGAGTCCATTCACTCTTAATCAAATCTAATGCATTTCTCACTTAATGAATGAAATGATCAGTAATTTCTTGGCCACATCCTCTTCTATTGTCAAGCTCTACTACATAAAGTTACAGTGTTTATTTGAAGGTGGAAATGGGCTGATTGGCAAAAAGATTAGGTTGAGTAGGATAAGTAACACATTGAGAAGACTGGGCACAAAACTGATATAGCTCATGAAAGGGCTGAGACTAGTCATATTGGACCTGATAAGGATCAACACAAAGCTGATAAGGATCATAGCTAGGGTAGCCAAGGACTTGCTCAAACTAAGGAGGAAGAGGCAAAGCCTACAATGTTTCACCAACTTGCAAAGGGTGAAACTCATAACCGTATTCATCTTTGTTGCTTGAGGTGATTTGATGGATAACTTGAGCTTGATCAAAAATATATGAAGGAACATAAGACCCATGATTATTAGCAATGAAATTATACATACCAAACTATGATTTCTTGATGGCACCAGGACTGCTTAACCAGTTGATTCAACTCAGAGTTGCCACTAGTGTTGATGTAAAGCCTCCAAAGGCTAGTTGGTTGAAGAACACACAAAAATTCTTCAAATCTTTGGATCAAAACTTGTCCCATAATCACTTGATTAAAAGTTAGATACTGGATTAGTGGTTCATTATTGCTGTAACAAGACCAACACCAATTTATAACTTTTTTAAGTGTCTAAAAATTGGTCCCACTATGCGTGCCTAAAACTATTGACATTGTGGAATGCACCCTGGATAGAAGGCTGAGCTTCTATCTTCCACATAGCACAATGGAGACTCCTCTCTTACCTGTGGGTCTAGCAAAACTTAGGGGATAATCTCTAGATAAGGGCTAGCTCCCTTTGATGCATATCTAAGTTATTCTAGTACTATTGCTAATATATATAAAAAAAGGGGGTTGAAAAGAGAGAAGGATTACTAAAAATAGAACCTAAACTAAATGGTGATGCACCAAAAATGGTTGATCTACTTATCTTTGACATACACTTTACATCAAGAACAAGGTGATATACACTTCATTTGATATGAGAAACTCTTTTACATCAGTGATCTAGGGGTCCTCTAGAGATACAAGGAGGAAGAACTACCAGAGGTGTTCTAAGACACATTATTGTAGTCTATTCACATGCACCTATACTCTACTGTAGACACTTCTAGTTATCATACAAAAGAACTCATAATATACTAGACATGCTGGAATCATTCTGTGAAAGCATGAAAGAAAATGACTTAACACAAGACAAAACCATAGACATATGCAAAAGTGCAAACTCAAAATGGAGGTAAAAATGCTGTCTTGATTCAAGGTAAAATCCTGTAGGGCTTCACCATATAGCTAAGAGATATCTTCTCAAAATGAAAGATTACAATATATATATATATATATATATATATATATATATATAGAGGAAACAATGGCACTCTTTTTTACAAGTGGCTCATGCTACGTTAAAAAACATTGGGAAGAGGAAGTCACTAAAAGAACATGCTGTGTCAGTTTCTAGTCTTGACTTTGGCGTTCAAACATTACTATGAAAGCATGGGCAACACCCTTTTGTCTACAAATAAAACTACTTCTTAAAGACATCTATGAGGTTATCTGCTCATCAATGTAAAGTGTGTAGAAATAGGCCACATATTCATTGTTCATGCTCCTTGATGACCACTTGGTGGAGACTATTTCAACCATTGGAATAACTCCTTATGCTGACACCTTCTTTTGCCACCTAGACTATTTTGTCTACTTTTATGCTTGTCTTTTGTCCCTTCCCAACTTTTGTCTTTTCCTAGCTCTCTCGACCCTTGGGGCTATCTTCTGTCAATCCTTGGCTCTTCAAGCTCCTTTCTCGGTTGTCTCCTCCTTTTAGCCTTAATCCCTTTGAAATCCTTTGGATTCACATTTAATCATTTAAAGATCAATGGTTACTTGACTGCCTTAAAGTTGACATTCATGTGCCCATCATGATTTGAAAGCCAACGACTATTCTATCATCATGAATTTAATGTTTGTGGGCCCATCACCCCTTTATAATTCCTTCAACTTCACCTTCCTTTGGCTTCACTTTTTGAAGTGTTCCTTTATACTTTTTCTTGAAGGATATCTCCTTTATTATTATTTGTTCATGCCTCTGTCGTTGAACCTTCCCGAGGGGAAAGTGTCCCTTTGGGGCTTGGAGAAAAGTCCCCTTTTGGTAGCTGAGAGTCCCCCACAAGGGTGCTTGCCCTTCAGGATCCTTTGGGCTACCTTGGCCTCTCAATTCCTTTAGACAAAATGTCTGAAGGAATTGTTCCCTTCATGTTTTACCGCTTGCTTGGTTTTAGTCGGGATTTCCCTTTTGGCAAATTCCTTTGGATAAAATGTCTGAAGGAATTCCTTTAGACTTTTTGTCTGAAAGAATTTGTCCTTGTCATTTTACCATGGATTTCTTTTTGATGGGTTTTCTTCTATTTGGTCTTTGCCTTGTGAATTTATTCAGACAAAATGTTTGAAGGAATTCCTTCAGGTATTTTATCCGAATGAATTCACACTTGGTTCTACATGGATTTTCTTTGGACAAAAAGTCTGAAGAAATCCTTTGCATATTTTTCCTTTAAGAATTTCCTTCAGACATAAAGTCTGAAGGAATTCTTTGCCTCATTATTTCCTTTTCTAAAGAAAACCTTACCTTTCAGCCTTCCCTTTGATCCTTTCACAAGTGTTCCCTACCCTCGATAAGGAAACTTGGGCCCCAAGATTTCCTTTAGAACCTACTTGAATATCCATTTGGCACCTTCCTCCCTCCACAAGGGCACTTGCCCCTCAGATTGTGTATAAAAGCCTTATATTTTCTTTAAAACTGGCCCATTCCTTTTGCCAAAAAATACTATGGAAATCAACTACCCAAAGTGAAAAAACCTCCAGATCAATCCAAAACATCTACGAAGCTCAAGTCACTTGTCCCTTTATATAATATGTCTACTACAAAGGGAAATGGCACATCAAAATTAAGGGGAATACATCCAAGATTGATGATTCAGAATAGTAGGGAAAGAAAGGAGACCCATTTTGGCCTTATGGACTAAAATGGTTAACATTTAAATAGGTCCAAATCATGAAGGCAATTTTCTAAGCTAGAATGAGGAGTTTCATGCTACTTTTCATGAGTTTTATGACTTGGATGGACACTTGTGTTTCTTGAACTTGCATGGTTCATTCCACATCCTCTTCTCATGCATAAGTAACTAGTTCTCTTAGCTTGACAAGTGTTCTTATGACCCTTAAAATTCTCTCTTCTTCTCTCTCTCTCTTAAGTTCTATAATAACTAGCCATTTTGGCCATTGTAACTTATTTTCCACCCAAGTATGGTGAAGCCCTACTCATTGCATACCATTTGATCAGTAACACTATTAATTTTTTACCTCTTCATGACTATTCATAGTGTGTTCTACTTGAATGTTGGATCTTGCTTAGTGAAGACTATGGATTCCTTAGCATGTTGTCTCATAATTCCATCCTTTTTTTAGTTGGAAAGCTTCTTATTGTAGGGCATGTGAAGTGTTCTAGGAAATGTCAAGGATTGAGTGAGTTAGTATATTCACTAGTAACATTCAAGGCTTTTTGTCTAGTCCTCCTAGCTTTGCACATTCATCTATAACCTCATAATATAACATTGATGTGAGAAGATGCAAATTGAAGGAGTGTATATTTGGTTAGTCCTTTGTTCTCATGTGCAATATGCTATTGGTTGGAAGTCATCATCTTATCTAGTGTATCACCTCCCTTAGAATAGTTTGATTTTAGTTATCTATCTCCATTTTCACCCCTAATGTTTAGGTGTAGTTGTGATCTAAAGTGGTACATCAAGGGAGCTAGCATTATCTAGAGATTAACCTCATCCTTAGGCTACCCATAAGACTATATGTGTTTCAATTGTGCCATTTGGATGAGGAGAGATAAGACATATCCTTAAAGGGTGAAAATCCAAGTGATAATAGTTTTTGGCATGCCTAATGGGACTCAAAGTTCAAGAGGTTAAAATATTTTTGGTGTTATCTTTTAATAATCAGCCTTTGGAGGCATCTATAAAAGCATTAATGGAAAATCGAAAGATACATTAGCCATTCAAGTAACCCAAATTTCCTTTTTAATATTGTTGGTACATATTTCTTTGTGTTATTACTTTTAATGAGGTTTCATGGCTAATTTTAGTGTTGAGTACTATTTTACACAAGTTGGTGCGATATTTTAAGGTTGTGCCATTACCTATCAATAATATAAATTTATTAATTAGCTCTATCATGAAGTTTATCAGCCCATTCATGAAGTGTATCAATCCTATAGCCAGGCTCCTCAATATTGTGTTTCTCGTACTCAACCTAGTCACTTCTCAAGTAAATCTATTTCCACCTTCAAACAAACACTTTTGGCATATGAGAGTTAAATGTTGAAGCTTGATAATATAAGGGAATGTGGTCAAGAGGTTCTTAGTCATCTTATTCATAAGGTGAGAGATGTATTAGAGTTAGTCAAAAGAGAGTGGGTACCTATTGAGAGAGACAATTGGCAAAGGATCACAAGTGAGATGCTTGATGTGAGTGGCCTAGTTTCTTCCTTAAGGATAGGCTAAGAGTTCATGAAAATCAAACTCACCAAACCTATCAACCTTCATATCCTCTTTCCCAAGTTTTCTATCAGCCATATTTTATCCCTACTTATGAGCCCAATCAAGGATACCAAAGTCATCCTTTTCCCAATCAGCTAGAAGAGAGAGTTGAAAATAGAAACCTTATTTTTAAAGATAATCTTGATACGTATATTGAGTTAGATAATATGAATATGAATATATAAATGTTAGCAAAAAAGGAAGTGGAATTTAATCCCTCATTTCCCTCTCATATTGCATCCCCATCTCAAGGAGAGACCTCTATATATGAGATTCCAAGTTGGAGACAAGGTGGAGAATCCAAGCCTAAAGAGATTCTAAGTTCCTTCAAAACTTAATCCACTCCTAAAATTACATCACCAAATCAAGAAAAGACTTCTAATCCTAACATCCTAAGTTTAATTAAGATAGTGGAATCATGGGGAAAGAAAGAGGATAGAAACATTGTTAAGGAGTGTGAAGTTGAGAATAAAGTTTATCCTTCGCAAGTCCCTCCCACCCTTCCTCAAGAGACCTCTTGTCTTCCATGTCAACCCTATTTTACTCCTCCTTATCATGAATAATCTTATGAAATTTAATAAATAATTTTCCAAGAGAAACTAGCCAAGAAAATTGAAGAGTTAGAGTCAAAGATGAAATTGATAAGTCAAGGTGTGATGAAAGGTTTAGACCCAAAGGAAGATCCTATGCCTAAAAACACCCCATCTAGCATACCTCAAGAAAGTGTTAAATCTAAATCAGATGTGAATGAAATGATTTTCAAGTGGAAGGAAGATAACCAAGCTATCTTAGACCAAGGTTTTCCTCCCCTTCCTCATGAGCTTCCAAAAGAATCCCTTACTTTTCACTCTCAATCTGATTTTGAGTTCTATATACCACCTCCACCTACTAGTTCATCTTGTCCTCACCTTATCACCTTTTACATTGATGGACCTATGGTATTAGAACATAAGGAGGATAATTTGGTTGAATTTTTTTTATAAATCTTGTTTGAATAAATCCTAGCTCCTTGACAGCCTCATTGGCCTGAGTCACATGACTTCAAGACGCCTAATCTTGGAATCACAAAGAAGGAGCTTGAAGATATTGAAACCCTTGAGAACCAAATTCCTATTATAGAGGTTGAAATTAAAATTTATGTCCCTTAAGAGGTTATAGATGTTAAATAAGATGTGGTCTCTTGAGTGGAATCTTTTGATTGGGTTGACAACGAAGAATGTCTTCCTTTTACTAAAGAGGAAGAAATGATCATTAGCTCTTCCATTACTATACAAGATACCATGAACGGGGAAGGAAAATTTATAAATAATCATTTATATTAATTATCTAAAATAATTAGAGCATGTTATAACCCTATTCAAAGAGGATATGATCTAGTAAAGGATGAAGAAGGTAGCCTTGGCACTCAACTGAGTATGCAGAGAAAAGACAACCTTTCAAATGTGTCCTTTCAAGAGGCATATGCATTTGATGATGATATGTTTGAAGTAATCAAGATCGGATATCATACTCTCAACTAGTTGGGAGAAACACATCAGCTCTTAAAGGATGGAATAAGACCTTATTGGCCTTAATCTTATAAGGAATAAGAAACCGATCCTCTTGAAACCATGCCTACCAAGAAGATACTAGTTGATCATGATATGAAGAGTAAGCAATAGTATGAGGTATGTGTACAAGTTCAAGAGGAATATATCTACATTAGAGACCTATTTAAACATGATCTACTTGAGAGCAGGTCAATCATAGTGCCAAGGAATATGTCTGATCTATAAAGCATCCAATATAAGGAGAAACATGCTTGGCACTATGATTCATCTCATAAATAAAATGATGCAATAAAATTTCCTCTTGATCCTAAGAAGGGAGGTATGCTTACTTGTTAATTGTATATACTTGTTTGGTTCCTATTTTTCCTAATTACTTTAAGCACATGTGTGTCTTGTTAGTGTGTTTGCTTTGTTTGGTGTGTGTCCTTTGTTTTATGTGGTTGAGGTAGTCAAGTGGTCTTGTCTTGATGAAATCCTTGTGGTCATTGGTCAAAGGTCTCCTTGCTTTTTTTTAGATTTTAGATGAATTCCTAAGCCTAATAGATTTATAAGGCTACTAGTCTAGTTAGTATAACAAACATACTACCCCTATGAGTCACCAATTTGGTTACCAAATTTGACCCTACAGGTCAAACTAGGGAACCTATAGGTAAAAAAATAAATTTTAAGTGTTTTAGGGGTCTAATATAGATGTCACAAGGTGTTTTATAGGCTAATTGATGTCATTTAATGTTATACTAGTCTTGGTCCTTAGTCATTTTAGTTTATTTTGAGGTCAAAAAGGGGAATTTAATGACTTTTATAGATTTATTGGGAAGTATGATGTCATGTCCCATGTGTCATCATATGTCTTAGTCAACTATTGTTAAATTAAATTGGTAGGTTATTTAGAATAAAAGGTTGTTTTCTTGGGAAAAGAGAAGAGTTTGGAACTTGTACTACCCATGGGGAAGTGTGCCACATGTAATAAGATCATGGAATGTATATTAAAATTCCTTAATCTCAAATATACATTTTAAATTCTCTTGAAGTTCCTTTTTTTAGCTAAAACCATTCTACTCCGTTGTCACCCTTCTTGGCAAGCAAAAGTAGTCTTCAGGTTCATGCTTAGTATGGACAACTGAAGATGTTTCAATATAAATAATTTTGTGAGATGGTAGTATATTTATAGACCTTAATTTTAATTAAAATATTTATAATAATGGTCATGTGATTTATTAATCATCCTCATGAAGTTGATTGTGCTTTTTTGCTTGCTATTTCATGCACCTTATAGGTTTTACTCCATTTTCAGCAAGTCTACATGAAAAAATTACTTAGGTTGGTTAAAAATGATGTTTAACTCATCCTAAAATTATCCCCATGCTTAGTTTCACATTTTAAGGTTTTTTTATGAGTCAAGTAGGTTAAAGTTGTAAGAAGATACACCTTTCTAAGTTACATGCAAATTTTCACCATTTTTAGGAACTTCATGCATGTTCATAGTTTCATAGGTTATGATAAGTTATTTTTCATGTTTTCAATGTTATATTTATTCTATTTTAACCCTCAATCTCATTATTTAAGACAATTATTTATGAGGGTGTAGTCATGAACACCATCCAATCAAATTTTGTTCACCTTAACTTACACTCATGGTGAAGTACATGCATGAAACCTATTTGGCATGTTAAAAGATATGTGTTGAAGGTTTTAAGGCCTTGGTGTACCATTTAAAAACATTAGGTAGTGATTCATGTTTTCATTTGATGTAAGAGAGAGGGACTATGCAATCATCTACAACATTTACATTCAGTTTGCATTGACAGGTGCCTACAAGAGTTTTCAAGCATTAAAATGTGATATAGAAAATTTCATAAATTTTTTAAAATCATGATATATTTTTTGATCCTTTTAAAGATCATGGATGTTAATCATAAGGTCAATACAATGCTTACTTCTCATACTCCTCTTCACTACCTGCATACCTTTCAAGGTGCACCTACAAGGGTTTCCATGATGATGTCATACTATGATAAGAGATTTAGTAGTGGTGTCAAGATTTTTGAGGCATAAAGAGTGAATTTATAAGTGTTGAGATTGGTTCACATCTCAATAAATAATCAAAACAATGCACATTATCCATCTTTGTTTTTACTATTTGTAGACTTGACAATGTCCACCTACATGATTTATTGGTAGAGGTATCAAAGTCCTTGTACGAAGGAGAGTGAGCATGTTTAGACATTATTGAAATCCTATTATGTTAAATAGAACTTGGAATACTTTTTTTAAAGTATAAATGATAAAATTATAGTGGATACTACCTCCAAAAGCATAAGATGACTATTCAGGCCCATTTCCCCCAAAAATACAAAATAGAGTTCCTAGGGGTTTTGATGATATCTCTCAACATGGTTGAAATGACCTTTGAAGTAGATAGATGAGTAAAACTTGTAGATATTACATATGATGATAAATTTTTATATTTTTATGGGTAGAAGATCAATGGAGAGTGGTTTTTAGGAAGCTCAAAGTTTCCCATAAAAACACTAAACTCAGGCATTGATGTCTATAGGATTTTGATCAAAAAATGACCTTGCACTTCATGTTGAAAAGTATAGATCATACCAACATATAATAGTGATTCAAAATGTTTTATGTGACACTAAAAATATAAAATAATATCAAGATAGGATGATAAGTGGTGTCATGTTCCTCATACACACCTACAGTCTGTACAAGCTGCCTAAAGACCCACCTACAACAAATAATGACCTCAAATTGATGTTTATATGGTGTTTAAGACATAAAAGATAAATCCAGGTATGGGAAAATACTATTTGGATTTAAATATTCATGTAAGGTCTTCAAACATCATGACCAAGCTTAGTGACATCTCATAAGCACCTATAGGAATAGAAAAGGTAGGGTTTCTTAGTCAAGAGGGAAGAACTCAGTCTTATGAGTTTAAAGAGATTGTAAAGAGTATAGAATGGGTTAACATGATAAATAAAACATATGAACACATTATTAAAATAAATTATCACCTTAATGAGATCTAAACAATGTAAATAATCATATACAAACCCCTTAGGACCCTATGAGCACCTATAGCCATTATAGATGACTATGACAAACAATGAGTTATGGAGTGAGGTATGAAGGTTTAAAATTCATAGAAATGATCCCAAGTGATAAAAAAAAGAATTAAATTATTATAATTTACCATAAAATTATCTACATACCTTGTATCAAGCTAAAATATGCATGAATACCTACATGCATGGTATCAAGAAGCAGGACATAGTCAGGGTAATACACTTAGTCTTGACTAGGTAGGAGTGTAAGGAGCATGTGGAAGATTGGAAAAAAAAATGGAGATGATGATTAATAAAAGTATGATATTTATATCATTATGGAGTTTCATGACAAATAAGGAGTAAAGGATGAGCTCTATAATAAGCAACATACAGTCCACAACATGAAAACCCTACACACAATACCTTTATGTAGTTAGTTATGGGTTTTTAAGGATTTAAAGGTTAAATGATGTCATAAATGGATAATTTTTTTTAGGGAATATACTTAAAACCTAGATAATTTCCTCAAATATTCAAATTTTTCTATGGAAATAGGGGAGTTCCCTCTATTTTATCTCAGATAGAGGGCACTCCCTTTGTGGATAAAACTTGCAACCCTGAAGAATATGAGGAAAAGATGGACTAAATGTTGATTTAACCTTGATGATAGGTTTATGAATTTATATGAAACATAAAAAAATAATGAAAACCAGGCACATAAAGGTGAAACTCAATAGGGTACTCCATACTTTTAAGGTTTCAGTGAGTTGTATGAGGTATGGTGAAGCTTGGTACTAGATGAGGAATCCATTTTCACTTTTGGTATTTGATATGATTTATATACTATTGGATCATGTTTATGGGATCATGATAGAAGTGTATAATATTTTTTGAGGCAAGGAAAACCATAAAAAAACATTTTGAGCTCTAAGGTACACTCAGGCCTATTAAGCAAGGTTTAGGCCTAGTACCAAATGAGGAGGTCTTTTACACTTTTAGCATGAGATATGCATTACAACCCATTGAGACATGTTTTTGGGGTCAATAAATATATGTTAAAGCTGGTAAAATGTAGATGAAACTATGAAAAGGTCACTTTTGGCTTAGAACCCAACTTAAACATGTAGGAAATAGAGAGACAAGCTTGATGGGCTAACTTGGAGTGCTCACATCTCTTTGAAATATTTAAATAGAGGTTAGGGAGGTTTAAATTAATTATAATAGGTCTTGAAAAATAAATTTATGACATTATATTTAAATTCCAACATTAAATTTTCATGAACAATGCTTAAGATTGGAAATAGGCCTAAAACCCTTGCAAACCCTCAGTCAAGACCTGATGGAGGAAATGGAGTTGGATAGCTAATAAAATGACATATTTTTTTATAGAATAGTGATTATAACTTTCAAAGGACTCTCTTAGGATCTTCTCCACCCTTTTGAGCTATATAAACTTATACAAATAGGGTGCAAAATAGGGTATTTTTGACCACTTTATGTGTTTGGTAAGTTCTATAAGGATTCTAAGGATGAAATAAAATTTGGGAGGAATATATAGAATTTTTTTAACTCCATATGTCCATTTCATTCTTTGAAAAGACACCTAAGTATGCAAATGAATAGATAATATAGTGAGAAGGGTGGAAAACTTTAAGTGAGCTGATTTTAAGGTGTCCCTAATGCTTCTAACTCCATAGAGGGTATTAACACTTGTCATACACTCCATACCATATATTTTCATGGTAAAATTATGCATTTTTGGAGGCCAAGTGTGAAAGGTGCATGAAAGAAGAGTTATTTAGACTAAAAATGATGATGGCTCATTCCCAGATGATTCTAGATGACCAAGCCTATAACCAATTTATGGAGAGGCATGCCTACAACCCTTACCCTTATTTACAATCATAATACCTATCCGTAATCAGTTTTGGGATGTTCAAATAGGTGCAAATCATGAAGGTAATTGTTTGAGCTAGATTGAGGAGTTTCATGCCACTTTTCATGAGTTTTATGAGTTAGATAGACACTTGTGCTTCCTAACCTTGAATGGTTCATCCCACATCCTCTTCTCATGCATAAGTAACTAATTATATTATCTTAACAAGTGTCCTTGTGACCCTTGTACTTCTCTCTTTCTCAAGTTCTATAAGAACTAGCCATTTTGGCTATTGTAACTTATGCTCCACCTGAGTATGGAAAATCCCTACTCATTTGCATAATATTTGATCAATAAGACTACTATTTTTTTTACCTATTCATGACTATTCATAATGTATTCTACTTGAATGTTGGATCTTTCTTAGTGAAGACTATGGATTCCTTAACATGTTGTCTCATTTTATCATCCTATTTGTAGTTAGAAAACTTATTATTTCAAGGCATGTGAAGTGTTCTAGGAAATGTCAAGGATTGAGTGAGTTAGTCTATTCGCTAGTGCCATTCAAGACCTTTTATCTAATCCTCCTAGCTTTTCACATTCATCTATAATCTCATAATGTAAAATTGATGTGAGAAGATGCAGATTGAAGGAGTTTATGTTTGGTTAGTCCTTTTTTCTCATGTGTAACATGCTACTAGTTGGAAGTTATCATCTTATTTGGTGTATCACCTCCCTTAGAATAGTTTAATTTTAGTTATATATCTCCCTCTTCCCTTGCCACCCTACCAAAGTTTAGGTTTAGTTGTGATCTAAAGTGGTAAATTAAGGGAGCTAGCCCTATTTAGAGATTCATCTCATCCTTAGGCTACCCAAAAGCCTAAGGGTGTTTCAATTGTGCCAATTGGATGAGGAGAGCTGAGACATCTCCTTAAAGTGTGAAAATAAAAGTGATAACAATAATATTTATTATTTTTTACATTCATTGAAAGATAAATGGTTGGGACACTTTCATCACTCTTAACTATCTATTAAGCTATATTATACTTCTAACTTTATTATCAAACTACCAAATTCATGGGGACATGAAAATGATAGAAGGATTTAACATATACCCTGTAATAAGCATCTAATTTTTATGGTTTTACAAAGTGTTTCATAATGATTAGGGTTTCAAGGAAGTAGACTAGTTTTTTAGTGACTCATAATGATTATAGAAAAATGAATATTTGGAACCCAAAAGTAGAGGAACAATATCATCAAGTAAATTTCTAAAAATATTTGATTTTATAGAAATATAACACTATATTTGTAGTTGGGCTAGGAAATGAGTTTTATAGTTATATTTATACTATAATTTATGATTATATATCACCTCAATCTTTTACACTTGGAAATCTTAGACCTTGGTTGTTCCTCCTAGTTATTTACCTTTTTCTATTTTGCAAGTCTTACATATGCTCTATAGTTTTGCCCCTTGGCCTATATATCTTAGTCTAACTAATATTATATTGATGACCTTGGTATTCTATCTTTCCTAGAATGCTTAAAATGTACTTATCTTCCATTTTTTCAAGTTTATAACTTGAACCTACTTTCCTACTCCTTCGACACTAACATTCGAGATAGACAATAACATTGACATTACTATCCTATCCTGACGTAAGTGTTAAGTAACCTAAATTCATCTAATTTTCAAATGAAACATATCCTAATGGTTATACTAAGTTTTTTAATGTGATTTATTAATCCAAAGGGATTTATATAAATAAAAGATCAACCCTCATTCTTTCTTCACCTAGTAATACCTAGTAAAAGACCAAAAAGACCAAGGCAAATTATAAAAATCACTCTATCAATCATTTAATTTTAAAAAACTTCCCTATTTCCATAAAATTCATAGGTACATCATATATATAGGTTTAAATTACTAAAATATCATCCTAAAACCTTGATTTAGTAAGTTAAAAGCTAGGTAACTATTATACTTGCTTTGCACATATTGTATGATTCACACACAAGTCAACACATATGGGATATCTACATAAGTTTGAGGTCATATTATAGAGTATCAGTTACGTAAGCATTGACCTATAATATTGAGGTATTTGGGGTTGGATTGATACCTTATGCCCACTAATCCATTTTACCTGAATGTCATTATGAAGATGGAGTACTAGGGTTTTTCCATTTCATGAGGAATGACAGTCTATGACCTATATCTGAAAGCACTATAGTGAAGGTGAAGAAAAAATAGAAGCATATAGGTGGTCACATATTTTTTTAATAGGTATTCCAATATGACACTAAAATTAAACCTAGATAATAACATTGACACAACTACCCCAGGTTGACATTACTATTTAGAGTGTTAGAAGTGTTAGATCTAGAATATAAAAACTATTCTAGAATCTCCTTCCAACCTAATTTTTTCCTATTCTAAATACATAACTATATTAACATTAGAACAAAATAATTACATTACCTCTTTGTCACATTTATATCTAGTATAGTTATACTTTCCATATCTAGACTATTTCAACATAATAAATTTAGTGTATGCTTATATCTAAGTTTAACATCTAATTGTCCTCCTATAGATCTAATGATCAACCTTGTGCCATTTCATTTATATATGCCCCTTCAATTAAAAATATAGGGTTAATGATAAGATCACCTTAGATCAAAATTTTAGGGTTAAACATTTGGTGAAACTAATATTTGAACACCATTATGTCTACATATCCCCTTTAGGATGCTTATTACATGCTTTGTCCTAATACTTATTTACTTCATATCTTTTATCATGGACGATATTGATTTATTTGATGACCATGATTATGAAATTATCTAACTCACCCTCAAGGAAGGAATTAAAATTAACTACTCTTGTATTCTTCCAAGTGCAAAAGCATGTAACATAAAAGCCTTAAATGGTATTAGTTGTTATCCCTCTATTAATATCCATGCTCCCACCACTTAAAGAGATAAGTTGATACATATTAAGGAAGATAAAATTCCTTTATCCATAGTTCATACACCACCACTATATGAATTTGGCATTTGATACTTATAAAATTATGAATACAAAGGACAAGGATTAGGAAAACATGAGCAAGGTATAACCCAAAATATATCTCTTAAATATAAAAATGAAAATAGGTAAGGGTTTGGTTTTAAAAAACATCCTTATTTATAAACCATTCATGTTAGCTAAACATGTACATTTTACCCAAAAAATTGGTACATATGACTAAGAGGTTCCTTCATTTGATCATAGATTTTTTTGACAACTACATAAAGAGATTATGTCTGATTTGTAAATAACTAATATGGGGCACATGTATTCAAGTAAACTGATTAAAACGCTCAAAATTCCTACATTCCCAAACACTATCCCTCTATTCAAGGGTGATGGTTTTTTCCTACCTTCGTTTAAAAAAAATTCTATACTAAAAAGGGGTCCTTACCAAAAGTTTCCCAAGATAAAATTGTTATACCCTTAATAAAGGAAAATGAAACAATTTATTCAAATGGTACAATATATTCAAATGATATTCCAATGTACCAAAATTAAAAGATCTCACACTATTACCAAAATGTCATAAATTTAGTGATCATGAACTTGCACTTGTTATACATGGGGAAGATGATAATCATATGCTTAGATTAAAAAAAGGTGGTGAATTTCAACCAATGATAATACCTATGATAAACACCTCAATACCCATATAATATATAATTTTTATGATAACCACTATTGGGATCTTCATAATCAAGTTTCTATACTTCAAATGCAAATGGATTTACATAATGCTAATGCACATATAATCTCATTCAAGAATCAACCTCTTAAGAAATGTACAATTGAATATCCTTATCCACAAGATTTTTAATTGTCATATTTACCTCTATTTTTGAGACACAAGGACGCATTCAATTGCATGATTATATATGGACATTATTTTGGTCAATAGGCACAAGATGACAAATTATTTATAATTTCTTTCCATATGAGCATTGATGATGAGGCTCAAAATTGGTTCTACAGTTTACCAAAGGGTTCCTTAAATACTTTATTACAATTGGAAGATACATTCTTCATGGATTTCAATATCCATAAGGTGTAAAAACTTACATTAGAACATTTTCATAATTTCCAACAATGTGATGATGAATCCATTCAAGATTATACTATTCAATTCAAAAGTACATTATATGAGCTAGCATTTAGATCCTCATATTTAGAATTGAAATTTATCTTTAATAGAGGTCTAATTTTCACAGTAAAAGAAAGAATATTTCATAAACAATATGAATAATTTACCCATTTATATAAGTATGTGCATAGATATGCTTCCTTCATAATTAATCATTCAAAGGAACCTCACTTATCCCCCTTCAAATATAAAAGATGTATAACTTGCATAAAGGATGGAGATAACTTACCTAAGGAGCATTATGAACAAAAATATGGTATCCCTAACCTCTATATGATTAGTATGAATATGTTAATATTGGCCAATTTTGGCCCATATGCCAAACTTCTACCTAGATAGAGATGTTGAGTAGAATTCTTAACCCACAAATGATCAAAAGATGGTAAAAGAAATATTTAAAGAGTTAGACCATCTAAAACATCATGAGGAAATGGACTAGTTATCTTGATTGTGCATTTTACAAGTATTCTTAAAAATCCTTTTAGGCCAAAATATCATGTGGACATGAAGCTCTTTGTGCTTAAATCATGCTCTATAAATTTCATATCTTGATGAGCTAGTTATCTCAAGATTAAGACTTTAAAGTTGAACAAGTAGTTTAGGACAAGTGCAGAGATGTCAAGTTATAGCTACAACAAATAGCCAAATGAATTCAAATGTTCTAAGATCAGTGGTTGGTGTTTGATCAAATCAAAAGATCTAATGGTTAGTGGGTAAAGATGATGTCAGTGGGTCCTAAAGATCCAACAGAGCACATTTAATCATGCATTCAAAGATCAACAACATGTAGGTAGTCAATGATTCAAAAAGTGCCTACAACAAGACCAACACTCAAAATTCAATCAAATTAAAGATTTAATGATGAGTGGTTATCTAACAATGTCAATGGGTCCCATATATCTAATGATGCACATTCGATCATGCATTCATAGATCAACAGTGTATATTTGATCAAATAGAAAGAATATTAATGATACAAATTCAATTAGACCAAATATCTAATAGTATGTGAGAAATCAGATACAATGATGCATAAGTAAGTTGATTGAGAGAAAGTGAGGGGTCAATGAGTTAGTGAATCATTAGGACAAGTAAAAAGCTGCCAAGTGTTATGACCTTAATAACTTCTAGGTAAATCAATGTTGTGCATTTGAGCCATGCAAAGGAAGATAAATGGTGCATGAAAAAATAGATCCAACAGTGCTCATCCAATCATAGGGATGTTTATCAATGGCCATTATTAAAATTCAAAAGATAAGGACTTCAAATGGAGGTTGAATATAGTTCAAGTTAAACCAAGAGTAATATTTCAAAAGGTTGCGTTGCCATTAGAGCTTGATCAAATACCATTAAGTAGACATATCCATACATCGAGATTATTCATGCCAAATCTCTATTGACATTAAAGATCAGATGTAGGATAGGTTTGTTTAAACCTAATATAGTCTAGAACAAAGATATGCAATCTACAGATCTTCAACGATATAATGACTATATGAAAACTAATAAATTCGATTGGTTTTCAATCTATAGTAAACCTATGTCTAGGTTTAGAGTAGGGGAAGATATAAACAAGATATGAAAGAGTGTCTTATCTTCTAAAATAGTCATAGCTCTGACAAATAAGTACCTATAGCTTCCCAAAGTAGACATGGTGATGATTCTATCAGAATTATAGATATGAGGATTTTATTCTCATAAAAAATGAAAGCAAGTGAAAGGTGGTGTGGAAGATCAAAGAAAATAAATTTGGTGGTTAGAGAAGTAGTTGGAGCATTTAATTCTATTCAGATCATAAGGATCTTTCTTCCTTAAAAGGATCATGACTCATCATCTACAAAATAGACGCTTGTCCTCTAGTGTATTGCTCAACCAATGAGAAGATCTTGAAGACTAAATAGAGAAAATGCAGGTTAACTTATTGATGAAGGGCTAGTATATATTGGATTAAGTGTAGTGGAGTATTCATTGAAAGGTGTTAGCTCATTGATTTTTCTTAGTTAATGTGACCTCTCTTCTCTCTTCTCCCTTTCTCTATATCATCCATTTTTTCCATTTGTAAATGCTCTCTCAGATTCTAGACTCTCATAAGGACTCTTTGATCTTGAAGAGTATGGGAGTCTCTAAGATATTGTAAGATATTCTCCTCTTGATTAGGCTAAACCCTATCAAGCATTTTTAAATACTACCTCTCAATTAAATAAAATACTTTCTTTACCTATCTCTTTCCTTGGATTAATGTTTAGTGAGTTGTGCATGATGGCATAGTTAAGGAGAATATTCCTCCATTGTCCTCCTTTTGGACCTCCTTTAGGGTGTTTTCAAGCTATTATAGGTCTGGATTAGTGTTCTTCCTAAGCCTAGTCCATGAAACAATTATCCAATTAGTTAGTCTATGAGGTTGTATGAGCTAACATTGTCTTGTGTTGATCTAGTGTGGGTTCAAGCTTATAGGAGTCTTCCATTTTTATTTGGTGTATCACCTTATTATCATTCTTAGGATCCCTTTCCCCCATTTCTAACCCTTTTCCCTATAGTAACATTAGTTTAGGTGATCCATCAAGAGAAAGCTGGCTTTCTCCAGAGGTTCAACCCTATTATAGAATACCCATAGCCCGAGGTTGTTCCCATATTATGACTGACAGTGGGGGAGCTTGAATAACTCCTCCATAAGGGTGCAATATCACATCATAATAGTTTTTGGCATGCCTAGTGGGACTTATATGTTGTTCACTACTGAAGAGTTTTGGTGTTATATTTATCCAATTAGCCTTTTGAGGTAAGTGTTCAAACATCAATGTTGACTCTAAGTACTCATCAGCTATTTAAGTAGCCTAAGTGCCTAATCATTATAATTTGGTATGTACAATCAACCATATTTTCATCAATATGCTTATTCTTGACCTCAAGATCAAAATTATCAGTAGAATAATGTTTGTGTTCCCCCTAAGTGGCTCTCAAATTACATGTCAGCCCTATCATGGAATTTGTCCTCCTCCCACCATTGTAAATGACCAAGGTCAACCTCTTTTGCAATCAAATTAGTCCTCTAATTGGCCTTGTTAAGACCAGGATTATCTTGTTACATCTTTGTCAAGAGTTAAGAAAGCATTATTATTTTATATTAAGTTGATAAGGGAGATTGATAGGGGTTTGGATTTTTCTCCAATCATCCCTATCCATGTTTGTTAAGAGGCAAGGAGTGATATTTAATTGGTTAAGAATAGATGATCATTTTGTGAGGGTGAATAATGATTATCTTATTAAAATGAGGACAAATCAATGATGAGAAGCATGATCTAGAATGTATATAATGTGTTGATATCTTATGAAGATAAACATGCTCATTTAGATCAATCTTATGTGTCCTCTCCCCTCCAAAAGCCTCAAGCTCAACCTTCAAGAGTTCCTGATCAGCCCCTTAGTCAACCTTGTCAACGTCTATCCTTATAAAAAATTAGAGAGGTAATACTAGACCAAGGAAGAATAATCATGAAAATTAATGAGGGGGTTAAGATTGGAAAATAATTACCCATTCATGCCATGGAGGGGATAAACAACTTCTTTCAAGAGTTGTGGAATGTGTGGGAAGTAATTAAGGAAGGTAACTATCCACAGGTTGAAAATCAAAAAATGAAAGGGTGGGTATTATCCATTAAAATTTGAGTAGTGGGAGAAAGATTATGTCAAACCCCACAATCAGTTTTACCTTTCCTACCCCTATGTCTATTCCCACTATAGAGCATGAATACATTCCATCATGGATCTTCTCCAACACATTTAACCCTGGATATGTCATGCCCTCACTTGTGAGACCACCCTCTCTTAAAACCATTCAAAAGGAGGAAAAAATGTCAGTTCCATACTCATTTACATCATGGAAATCAATTCAAAAGGGCATAAAGAAGGAGGAGGAGGTGTTGGTTATGGAGTTTTAAGCACCAGTTCAAGATCCACCAAAGAATCCATTCAAATTCCTTAGCTAGAAGGATACTCTCCTAAGCTATAAGCAAGGTGAACTTCTTCACCCTCTCACCATCTCCCTCTTGGATAAATAAATTGTTCTATAAAGGATAGAAGAGGAGTTTGCAGTCATAGGTGAACCTAAAGAAGATAATGCAAGTGCTTATGATGAGGAATATCATAATAAGTAGTCTAATTTATTTAGAAGGGGAAGAATTAGGTTTAAACCAACCTTCATAGTATGGATTTGACACTAATGAATTAGATCATGATGAGGGAAATCCTCCAATCAAAAATATATTAGAATTTGAATGGACTACTAAAGGTCCATTCTACATGATGAATAAGAGGATCGAAACTAGGTGCCTAAGGTTGGTCCACTTTAAGATGAAATATTAGTTAAGGATAACCTTGATATGTTAGAGCTAGAGGAAAGCAAATCAGATCTTGAGCAATCCAAGTGTGATGTTTAAAACCTTGGATAGTCAAATCAAACCTCATTTTTAGTTGAATAATAAGATAAAATATTGAGTGAGGTTGATGAAAGAAACATCTCAAGTGCTCAGGTGATACAGTTTGAGAAGCATACCAATGAAGAGCCTAAAGAGTTATGGTAGTAGTTCAATGCCATAACTAAAGAGTTTGAAGAGGCTAAGAGACATGTCCTTCCTCCAAAACATTATGAGAATGATTTTATAAGCATGATAAATCCTAATTTTCATAAAGATAGGGTGAAATAACATGTTTTTTTTGAACCACCAATTAAATCAAGTGCAGTTGCTCCCAAGAGCCTAAATGAAGTCTTTAAGCAAAGCTTTCTCAAGGGTGATGAGAAACATTAAGCAAGCTCTCATTTAGTCCAATATTAACCAATCATATAAGAATTGGATTATTATATATATATATATATTGTATACATTTTTGTTCCATTTCATCCATTAGAGAGCACATCAAAAGGATTGGCCATTAAGATGCTTAGTTTACCAATTCTAGTACCTCCAAAGTAAGGTATTTTTCATCTTGGTTTGTTACAAGTGAATTATAATAAAAGTTTCCCATTTGATCCAATAAGGAGGTGATTGTAAATTTATATACAATATTATATATATTATATTATATTTCATGCTTCTATCTAAGTTCTTATGTATACATTTATTTACTAGGTTAGTTACCCTTGCTTTGTTTAGGTTAGTGTCCCTTTTATTCTATGTTTTCCTTCAATAAGTGCCTTGGGAACTTTGGTTTTTTTGTTTCTTTTGGTCCTTGTTTCTTCTTGAGGGGGTTTTCAAGAAAGGGATAACCTCAATCAATTCATATCAACTTATGACTCTATGCCCAATGGATCAAACAAGGCAACTAGTCTAGGTTCTCAAGAATAATAGGCATGCTTCCTTGTGAGTCACCAAAGATGTTGGCCAATTTTGGCCCACATACCAATATTATACCTAGATAGAGAAGCTAAGAAAATTTCTTGACCATAAATGATCAAAATATGGTAAAAACAAGTTTTGAAGATCTAGATTGTCTCAAATGTCATGAAGAAATAGACTAGTCAGCTTGATTGTTCATTTTATAAGTTTGCTTAGAAAGCATCTTAGGAAAAAAGAACATGTGGATAGGAAAATATTCATGCCTAAATCATGATATATAATTATTTTTATCTTGATGAGCTTGATATATCAATATATATGTCTTTAAATTTAAATAAGCATTCTAAGACGGGTGTAGAGATGTCAATTTAAAGCTATGGCAAATAGCCATTTGAATTCAAATGTTCCAAGGTCAATAATTAGTTTTTGATCAAATAAAAAGATCTAATGGTGAGTGGGAGAGGATGATGTCATTGGGTACTGATGATCAAATGGAGTGTTTTAATCATGCATTCAAAAATCAATAGCATATGAGTAGTTAATGAGTCAAAAAGTGCCTAGAACAAGATCAATAATTGACATTCGATCAAATCAAAGATCTAACAGTGAGTGGTGATATAATGATAGTAGTGGGTCCCAAAGATCCAATGGTGTGAATTTGATCATACATTCTTATCTTAATGATGCACATTCAATCAAATAGAAGGAAGATTGATGACACACATTTAATCAAACCAAGGTTCTAATAGTACATGAGAAAGCAGATCTAATGGTGCACAAGAAAGATAATCGATGGTGAGTGAGGGGTCAATGAGTCAATAAATATTGAAGACAATTGAGAAGAAAAAGTGTCATGACTATGGAATTTCTTAGGTAAATCAATGGTATGCATTTAATCCATGTAAAGGAAGATCGATGGTGCATGACAAAGCAGATTCAATAGTGCTCATCCAATCATGGGGATGTTTATCGATGGCCATTATTAAAATTCAAAAGATAGGGAATTTAAATGGAGGTTGAATATGGTTTAGGTCAAACCAAGAGTAACACTTTAAAGGGTTGTGTTTTTATTAGAGATTTATAAAATACCATTAAGTAGACATAATCATACAATCAAGATTGTTCATGCCAAAGCTCTATTACCATTAAAGCTTAGTTGTAGGATAAATTTGTTTTAACCTAATATAGTCTAGAATGAAGCCATGAAATCTATATATCTTCATCAATATAATGACTATATGAAAACCAATAAATTGGATTGGTTTTCAATCTATAGTAAACCTATGTCTTGGTTTAGAGTAGGGTCATATATAAACAAGATATGGAAGAGTGTCTTATCTTCCAAAATAGTCATAACTCTAACAAATAGGTAAACTAGGTATTTATGTCTGCCCAAAGTAGACATGGTTATGGCTCTATCATAATTATAGATATGACAATTTTTTTCTCATAAATAGTGAAAGTAAGTGGAAGGTGGCATGGAAGATCAAAGTAAATAAATATGGTGGTTAGAGAAGAAATTAGAGCATTTAATTCTATTCAGATCTTAAGGATCTTTTTTCCTTAAAAGGATCATGACTCATCATCTACAAAATAGACTCTTGTCCTCTAGTGTATTTCTCAACCAATGAGAATATCTTAAAGACTAATTGGAGCATATACAAGTTAAATTATTGATGAATGGCTAGCATATATTGGATGAAGTTTGGTGGAGCATTCATTAAAAGGTGGCAACTCATTGAATGTTCTTGGTTAATGTGCTCCCTCTTATCTCTTCTCCCTTTCTCTATATCACCCATTATTTCCATTTTTAAAGACTCTATGATTTTATACTCTCACAAGGATTATTTGATCTTGAAGAGTAGGGGAATATTTGAGATATTGTAAGATATTCTCCTCTTGATTAGGATAAACCCTATCAAGCATTTGTAAAAACTACCTCTTGATGCAATAAAAGACTTTCTTTACCTATCTCTTGCCTTGGATCAGTGTTTAGTGAGTTATGTATGATGGCATAGTGAAGGAGAATCTTCCTCATCCATCATCCTCATTTTTGACCTCCTTTAGGGTGTTTTCAAGACATTTCAAGTCTGGATTAGTGTTCTACCTAAACCTAATCCATGAAACACTTATTCATTTAGCTGGTTTATGAGGTTGTGTGAAATAACATTATCTTGTGCTGATTTAGTGTGGCTTAAAGCTTATGAGAGTCTTCCATTTTTATTTGGTGCATAAAATTGTTAGCCTTATTAGGATCCCTTTCCCCCTTTATAACTCTTTTCCTTGTAGTAGCATCAGTTTATGTGATCCATCAAGAGGAAGATGACCTTCTCTAGAGGTTCAATCCTATTATAAGATACCCACAGCTTAGGGTTGTTCCCATATTGTGACTAGGAGTGGGGGAACCTAAATAACTCATACACAAGGGTAAAATATCATGTCATAACAATTAATTAACATGGGATAAGTTCAAATTCCACATATTATGCAAGAATATCAAAGTGAACAACACAAAAAGCATCCACAACAATAATATTTAATAATTGCCTTATACATGGGTGGTGCTTATTTTTTGGCATAACCATGTCAATCCTACACAAGAAAAAAATATTTGGAATGTAAGATGCTTATAAAAAATTAGATTTAACCTAGCAAACTTATAAAATAAAGGATGTTGGAAAGACTCCTTGGGTAACATAACACTACCAATTGCTTGTGGTCCTAAATTAATTCAAACATGAGTTTGGGTTATGCCTAACACATCTCCATATGCACTTACATTAGGAAATATTTATCTATACCAAGTGGAATAAAACATTGATCCAAATCAACAACTTATTTCCTTTCATCATGAAGGAAAATTAATATAAATCTCAAATGATAACACTTCTACTACACATGAAAAACATGAAGAGGAACATGCCATGTAACTTTTAAAACTTTTAAATCATGATGTAAACAATGTAAAAGATCCAAATTAAGGTTATAAGGTTAAAAATGTGGGAGATATATATGACCATCCATTGGATGACATCATAGGATGATCTTTACTCTCTCAAAAATTACAAAAATAACAAAAAAATCAAAAACATTCAAAATGCCAAAAACATTTTAAACACTTACATGTTCTATTGGATCCTTGACATCTATGTGTTAATTCCATGTTAATGGATGACATAATCAATTAATATTATATATAAATATGTGTAAAAATTATACCTAAGTGTGATATAGGCATACACATATACATGATACATTCATATTTTAGATGTTGGGATTTCCCTCTACTCATGTCATACAAACATTGAGGGCATCCGCTTCTTTGATCTTGATACACATAGGTTATGTGATACGATGATCACTCTAAATTATCATGTTTTATCTTACATATGTACTTACACATGCCTTTATCCATGATTATATCTTACACAGGGTACTTGATATGCTATACACTTGACATTTTTTGCTAACAACATTGGATCCATGGGATACTATGACATGTTTATGTTAGTTTCTTATGATTTAATTTATGTACTTCATTAAGTCTCTTGCCTTACTATTGTATTCAATATTTGAACATTTTAATATCTTCCTTTGATTGTGTCCCCCATGCCTATGTATGATTTCATTGACATTATTTCTTGTATGGATATTTGAATATTTCATTCTTGCATTTTATAGATAATTGACTAAGTCATGTCCCTTTGATTGTGTGGAATTTGAACATGCCCCTTTTTTATAGTCTCCTTGTATGATTGCCTTTTGAATTGATTTTGAGTGATAATATGTGTATGCTTGTTTACTTATTGATCTTTTAATATTACTATCTAGACATTTCCATGATATTTATCATGCATCTTAGGCCTACATGTGATCAAACTATTTCTATGTGCTTCAATGTTATATCTACATAGACATGTTTCTTCTATATGCTACATTGTTACATTCACCAATTATGCAATTGTCTTATCTTTTTGAGGTGAGGTAACTTCCTGTTCCTATCTTTTCCTCACCTAAAAGGGAGTCATATTAATGGGGGAATATAATATGGGCATGGATTTCACACATTCATATATCTCATATTCAGTGGGGGCATGTTTTGGAAGCATGTTATCCATACCTAGTCAGTATTCAACATCTCTATATTATATTGGGGGCATGTTTTGTAAATATGTCTTCCACATTGGTAATTATATAATTCTTTTAAATTTATCCATATATAGTGGGGGCATGCTTTGATAACATGTTCTCAACACTTACACATTTTAATGAGGCCAAAGTCCACAATTATATGATTCGAATTCACAGTTTATGTAGAATTATATACATTAACACTATTGTTATAAATAGTTTCAACATGAGACATATCTAAGGTTAATATGTTATGAAACACATGCCTAATATTACAAAATACAAATTGGTTTTATATTCCAAAACTCTTTTATGAACTATTACAATATTATATACTTTTTTGTACTAATACCCCATGGACTTTTATAGACTTTATTGAGCCAATATACTATAGTAGTTGGTTCACATTTTGGTATGGTTGAGTTGATCAAATAAATCAACATTTCCATGTTTTTAGGGTTAGACTTGATCATCCAACCTCACCATGTTATACGTATCATTGGGTTGTATGGTTGAGCTAATCTCAACTGTTAGGTAGTAACTCACTTTTGATCTAATGTTGTGGGCATGCACCTTCAAATATATATATATATATATATATATATATATATATATATATATATATATATATATATATATTTGGATATATGCACTTTCAATATTTATCTATATTTGTTCTAATCTCAGTTTTAAAGGCTTATAATGATATATTTTTTTGAAATCAACTTACTAATAAGAAAGACAATTACATCGACACACTTATGTACTCCTAAACTTCACTCTTTGAATTTTAATATATTTCAAGTAATTTAAATCCCATATTATATGCATTTATTTTATAATGTAACATGATATTGGTTTTAGGTTAGTCACTAGAAAGCACTTATTGGGAACACACAAAGACAAGGTGTGCATACACACCCAAGTATGCATTCCTTTCCTTTAAATTAACAAATTCATTACTAGACTAAATGGGGGGGGGGATGTAGATGATATTTTATGATTATATATCACCTTAGTCTTGAACACTTGGAAAAATCAAACCTTGGTTGTTCCTCTTAGTTCTTTACCTTTCCTACTTCTACAAGTCTAACATCTACTCTATATTTATGCCCCTTAGCCTATATCTCTTAGTTTGATCAGTATTATGTGGATGACCTAGGGCTTATATATTACCTATAATGGTTCAAATGTACTTATCTTTCATATTTGTAAGCTTAGAACCTATACCTACTTTCCTTCTCCCTAGATACTAACAGTCAAGACAGACAATAACATCGATGCTACTGTCCTATCTTGACACAAGTGTCAAGTGCCCTAAAGTCATAGAGTTTTCAAATGAAATATATCCTAATGGTTATCCTAAGTTATTTAATGTGATTTATTACTCCAAAAATATTGATATAAATACAAGATCAACCCTCATTCCTTCCTCACCTAAAAATACCTAGAAAAAGAACAAAAAGACCAAGGCAACTTATAAAAAGCATTCTATCAAGAATTAAATTGAAAAAATATTCCATATTTACTTACTATTTATAGGTAGAACATATATTTGGGTCTAATGTACTAAAGGAGTAGCCTAGGATCTTGATTTACTAAGTTACAAGTTAGGTTGCTATTGTAATTGCTTTGTACATATTATATGATTCACACATAAACCAACACATAAGGGAGAACTACATGAGTATCAGTCCCTCTTTTGGAGAATGGGATATGTAGACAACACCCTCTAATAGTGGGGTATTTGGAGTTAGCTCAATACTATGTTACCATTAAGGAATTTTCCCCCAAGGTCACTATAAAGATGGAGAAGTAGGGTTTTTTCATTTTAAAAAGATCAATAATCCATGACCTAGATCTAAATGAACCAGAGTGAAAGTAAAGTAAAACCCAAAAGCATCCATGTGGTTGCATCCTATTTTAGTAGGTATTTTGTACAAGACACTAATGTTAAACTATTTGCCTATTATATATGCTTATATAAATATTAGATGCTAAACTAAGATATAAGCATACATTAAATGATGACTATTATAGAATATCCTTCTAGCCTGATTTCTACTTGTTCCAGATCTAGAATTGCATTAACATAAAAAAAATATAATTACATCACTTCTTTGTCATTTATATATCTAGCATATTTTTACTTTCCATATTTAGACTATCTCAACAAAAAATTCAATGTATGCTTATATCTGAGTTTAGCATCTAATTGGCCTGCTATAGATCTGATTATCACCCTTGTGCCATTTAATTTATATATACCCATTTAATTAAAAATCTAGGGTTAATGATAAGTTCACCTTAGATCAATGTTTTAGGGTTAAAAATCTATTAATTTGAGAGTCTCTAATTTTTCATAAGTTTTTTAGGTTTTGTTCACTTTGATATCTAAACCTATTTTTTGACACATGTTAATCTCATCTATATCTAGATTTACAATTCATATATTATTTGAGAATCCATTCTTTCCTTATTTAAATTATTATAGAATATTCATATTTGTAATTAACTAAGTATGATTTTAATATTTTATTGTTTAAATATGATTATATTTGATTGTAAAGAATATGTATTACATAATGATGTAAAATCAATTTCCCATACAACATTTTAAAGCTTAAGTTTGATGAATAAATATAATGTGGCATGCGATGTGGTGAGGATAGATTTCCCTAGAAAAAATGGTTAAAATAAAAACTTAAAATCCTCAAGTCCTAGATTACATAAAATATGGGGCAAGATGTGAGCATTGACTTGAACAAAGATGAAATTGCATGAGTAGATTCAAAAGTAATAAACCTCCACCAATTTGTTAAGTTGAGTCATATTCCTACTCTCATAAGGAAACATCATGATAAATTCAATTGAAAGTGGTGAACTGATGAAGTTTATTCACAAATTTATGTGGCTATAACTACATGCCTTAATTCATTATATAAAAAGGACCATAATATTTTGGCATTTATATTGCATCTTCATATATGAGTTAGATAAGTATTAGAATATTGATTAATTTTTTTGAATGAATTAATTACCAAAATCACACTTGAATCAGATGATATTATTATTCTTTAACTATAGCCTAAGATTCAAGATGAAGCTTTTAATGTCTGACCATAACCAACACACACAAACTCAATGTGTGTTGACATGGTAGGTATAGGCCCCACCATCCTCCTAGTGGTGTTGAAAAGTTGCCAATGCCATTACATCTTTAACTCCTCATTCACCTAAAACAAAAAACTTAAACAAAATGCATAAAAATTATTATGTGGTGACTGATATGAAGGGGCACTAAAAGTCATGATTTAAATTTTGAAAATTTGACCACACATTTTGTGATATGATTGTTCAACCCATGTACATCCCATGAATGCTTTGATTATGAACCAACATGCATAATTCATGACCATTTTATAAGAATATCAAACTATATAAGATGTTACTTCCATCACATTGTGCATCAATTCTAAAGCACCTTATAGTTAAGCCATGAGACTAGTTGTGCCCAATTATAGTTATGATCCCAATGTTGATATTTCAAACCCTTACAAAGCTGAGCTTATTCATTTGAGAAAGGAAGTGTCTATTTGTCTCATCCTTAAATATTATCTAGAAAAAATAATATAAAATTTTGTGTTTTGAATACCTAAGATGATTATGCCAATATATCTTATTGTATTCTTAAGCACAGGTAGCCTAGAGAAGGCATGTGAATTATTTAACAGAATGCCTCCATGATAACTGATGCTAAGACTATTTACTTAAATAAAATTTGGCCTATATAGTTGATGATTCACATATAAATTAGTAATATAAATTATATTTAATAGATAAAAATAAATGAAACAAGTTAGTGATGTTTTAATATGATTACTAAAATTTATCAAACAACTGAACAATTAAGGTTTTAGCAGAAAAAATGTAGTACTAGCTGCTCTTGGTATCAACATGTTTTATCCTTTTTGCTTGTACACTCCCAACCTTTTAGATATGAACCATGTAATTATGATTAATATGTTTTTTTATTATATATGGATTTGTGCCTTTATAAAATTAATTATTGTGATATTCTTTTGCTCATAGAGTGCTTTTCTCTGCATAGTCATTGGTTTTCTTTTCAAATCATTTTTATTAAAATCAATGGATGTTATCCTTGTGACCTAGAAATAAAATTCTAGTGAATATTATTATTTCTCACTCTTGAATCTATTTTAAATACTTCTTATCATTTTATTTGGATGGGGAGTATAATATATGGAGACTTATTACATTATACTAGACAATTTTACTATTGGGTATGTGTAGTCCCAACTAAGACTTTGGTATATATTAATCTTATGTGTCATATTTTTGATTAACTACTATGAGAGAATAATAAGACATAATTATATGGATTTATTTAAATATTAACATAAAACATTTGTTTGGATTAAATTACATGAATTTTATTTTACTTGCATTTAGTTTAATGTTTTAGGGTATTTTTTATAGAGTGAAAATGACCCATGCCAGAATGAAAGTTAGTATTTCATATTAAATTTTATTTTTAAATTTATTTTTGTTTGAAAAATTATTTATATATTTTTTCACCCTTTGAGGATATGTCTCATCTCTCCTCATCCAAGTGGCACAATTGAAACATCTCTAGGTAATGGGTAGCCTAAGAATCAGATGAATCTCTAGATAGGGATAAAAGCCTTGATGTACCACTTTTAGATCACTAATACACATATATTGAAATGAAAAGGGAGAGAAAATTTAAATTAAAATATCTTGAAGGTTTTGATACACCAAATTAATTTATAGCTACCAACTAGCTGCATGTCACACATGAGACCAAGAGACTAACTAGGCATACACTTCTCTAATATGAATCTTCTCACATCAGTATTTCATTATAAGATTGTGATGAATGTTTAGCATAGGAGGAATAGAAAAGAGGCCTATAATGGAACTAGTGAATATAATAACTCACTCAACCTTGACACTTCATAGAACACTTCACATTACCTACAAGAAGAAGCTTTTAGGCTGTAAATAGGTGAGAGAATGAGACAACAATGCTAAGGAAAAAATATTCATCACTAAGAGATATATTTCATAAAAGTTAAAAACACAATGAAAAATCATATAAAATTTAAAATTAGTAGTATTTATTTATCCATGGTATGAAAATTAATAGGTCTTCACCATACTCAGGTGGAACATGCTTACAATAGCCAAAATGGCTAGTTCTTATTAAACTTGAGAGAGAGAAGAGAAGAAAGAAGTAAAAAGGTCACAAGGAAAAGTGTAAATTTCAGAAAAAGAGTTAAATTTTCATGAGAAGATAATTTGAAACTTATCATGCAAATTTAGAAAATATAAGTGGAAATCTAAGGCATGATTTTGAAAAGTGGCATGAAATTCCTTTTACTAGCTTAAAAAATTGCCTTCATCATTCACCCCTTTTGTAAAATTCCAAAAATAACTAGGGATAGATATAATGATTATAATAAGAGTTATGGGTTGTATAAATTATCTTCCATGCATTTTCAGCATTCCTAATCACCTGGATTCCTCTAAAAGTGAGCCATTACTACTTGTAATCAAAGAAACTCCCCTTTTCACACACCTTGCACACTTGGATTCCATAATGGATTAAATTTATCATAAAAATCTATAAAAGTGGGTGAATGAAATGTGAAAATTCCATCCATGACCTTAGAGTCATCATGCACACCTTAAAAGTAGATTACTTGAAGTTTTTCACCCTTAAAACTATCATGTTCAATATGCATTTTATGACTAGCAGAGATGAGATCTCTTTTAGGAAACCTTAGGATTTTTTATAAAGCATTAAATGGAAATGAGGGGTTATCTAAATTCATTATAATTATCTAAAAGTTGGTTATATCTCTTGAAAGTCCCTAGAACCTAAATAATGTAAAAAATAGTCAAAAGAACCAATTTTGTACCTTATTCATTCAGATAGGTCAGTACAAAATTTGATGGGGGGGAGCCATGAAGAGTTATCTATAACTTCCATCCACTTCCAAGGTCGTTTAATCCCATTTTTATATCTTTCCATCCTTGTTTTCTCAGTCAGGTCCTTATCCAAGGGTTTTCAAGGCTTTTAGGTCTTTTAAGCTCTTAAGCTTCATTCATAAAGATAAAACATTGGATTTATAAAACAATTTCACAAGATCAATGTCTAATACCCCTGTAAAATTTTAAAAACTTCTTGGAATTCTTTTATCTCCATGCACAACCTCCAAGAAGATGCAAGCATTTCAAATTAGCCTATCAAGATTTGACCTTCATTTTACATACCCCTAAGTTGTTTCTGAGCTCAATAAAGGATTCCTTGTGCTTTCTCTACAAGGTGGAAGCTTGAAAAAATCTTTCATGACCATATAAACATAATAAAATAGGTTATAATTACCATCCTATTTGGGTACTAAGCTTAACCATGCCTAATAGTCCTAAACACAACCTTGAGGGTTTATACCTCTTTGTTAGGCTTATCCTTTTTTTGTTTGGTTTTACATGTTTATCTAGGAATGTTTCAAAGTTATACACCTTATTTAAACATTAATTTAGTTCCTTATCTCATCCATTTCTCCTTTTTATTCAAGACTGTAGAATTTATGCACAAAGAGAGTGCCCTCTATCTAAGACAAAACAAAGGGCACTTACCCTGTCTCTCAGACCAAATGATCATTAAAAAAGACTATAATTTTTTTTAGGACATTATACATAATAATTTAGCCTTTTTTCATATCATTTGACCTTCCAACACTTGAAAAATCCAAAAAAGACTCCTAAGAAGGTAAATTGTATGCAGGATTAACACCCTAGGCTGTGTTTTGTATCAATAGGTTCCCTTATTTACTTTAAACCCATCATGGGAGTATAATAAGGTTTTATTACATATATTATCAATATTTTAATCATGTAAACAATTAGACCCTTTCCTAAACATTTTTTGGTTCCTGCCTTACTAAGATTAGCCTAGACTAAGGTCAATTTATTGACTACGTTTCTCTCTCCTATATGTGATCATGCTTCTTGAACCTTGGGTATAGTGTATAAAAACCTCATTATATCTGATTAGGATCATTTTAAACTTTTTTGGACTTATTTTATTCATCCTTATTCTATACTAACACTTAGACCTCACTCCCTAGCCCATTATTACCTGTAGTCAACTACAGTTAATTGTACTAGAGCAAGTAGAACCCTGTAGATGAAGATCCTTCTTGGAATAAATTACACATCACTTTTGGATCTTGTGATACATATTAATCATATTAAATAAACCAAATTTTATGTTTTCATGGTTAATCCTTTGCTATGGATGATGTAAGAATTTGACCCTTGTATGGAGGTGAATATTTTCAAGAAATAGGCACTTGTAGGTGTATATGAAAACAAAACTTTTCATATCAACCTATTTGAATGACCTATAGATCATAAATGTTATCTAAAACCATATAAAACCATTAAAATATGAAGGCATGGTCTAATACTACCAAATTTGGTGAAGAGTCCCTTTATAACTCAAGGCCTGAAAGTTTCACTACTTGATTTTAGTGGTTAAAGGTGCATCTTTAGGCCTTCTTAGTAAGAAAACCAAAGGAATAAAATAACTTATTAATTTATAAATTTGAAACCTTATGTTAAGGATATAAAATTAGTGAATTTGGGATGATCAAAGCTCAACATGACATTGTCCTAAGGCATCTCCATAAGGGTTTGGTGCTCTATTTTTGTCTTTTAGGGATTTGATCCCTAAACCTAAGGTCATCATATTTTAAAGGTAATCCCATATCTCATCTACCAATATATATATTTCCAAATAGGTCTATTATAATCTATATAACACATTAGGACTTCAAATGGGGTTCTATCTCATGCACTAACACTTCAAAATGGCTCTTTATCTCTCTGTTATCACCACCTGTAGGTGGACATTATCATGTGTACATGAAGTAAGTATATGTATGGATAGTGTGCATTGAATTTGGAAATAAATGAGTTTTAAACCTATTTTAATACCTATAACTAGATGTTCAAAACCTTGAATGGCTTTAATGAGCTATTTTCCTTGTTTTCACATGATTTTCTTCTTCCTTCATGGCACTTATAGGTGCATGTTCATGGCAAACTATATAGAATCACTACATCTGACTGTTTCAATATTATCTTTATCATTTGGAGATTAAAATCACTACCTCATGTTGATAAATTCTAATTAAAATCTTTGAAACCTTCATTATACTTCTATGGATGTTATCATAGCCTCTACAATTCATGACTGAGATTGAAGATGAGCTGGGAGTTTACTGTGTATCCCACTAAATTAAAAACTCAATGATGCTCACTTTGGAGATTTAAACCTTGAAATAAATATATTTACATAACAATTTAAATTATTTAAACACCATTTTACATCACATCAAATCCCTTTCAGAGAAAGAGGCTTTTTGCAAATGGTGGAATTTGAATGCAAGTTCAATATCAACACCCTCATATAAAGTGAGTTATTTGAGATATACAAACAACTTGAATCATGAAACCAAGCATGAAAAACATGAAAGGAGATATTAAAAATCATCTATAAATATAATCAACAAGTGAGCTGTACAAAATAGTCTAAATAAGAACAAAACCTATAGGGTGCAGGAAATAGTGAGCAAAAAAATATAGTCAGATTGTTAAAGATGATTCATAAATAAAAATTTACAAATATTTGAAATATTGTTAAGGATATGTATCTATCTAAGTTTAATTTCAACTTCTAAAGGAATTTGACTTAAAACTTCTCCAATTGGTCTTACCAAGCATAAACCTGCTAATTAGTTTTGTGTGTCTAGAAGGAGTAGAATGGTTTTAGCTCAAATTTGGCACTTAAAAAGTATGTAAAGCATGGAAATGAGTTTTATTAATCTAAAGAGTCATATAAAAACCTTATCTCATGTGTCACACTCCCTTATGGGCCATACAAGTGTCAAACTCTTCCCTTTTTCCAAGAAAATTGCTCTTTTTTCTGAAAAACCTACCACTTTTCAATTAGAAATAGTTGATTAAGTCATATTAAGAAACATGGGGTGTGAAATCACCTTTTAAACTTTAAATTTTTCCAAGGAGGCTCTACAAATCATTTAATGCTCATTTTATGATGTTTAAATGGCTCAAAAAGATAAGGTTAAAATGATTAAGACCAAGGCTAATATGACATGAAATGACATCAAAAAACTTATAATACACCCTATGACATAATAATAGACTCATAAAAATTCCTAAATATCAAGTTTTTATGTATATGGGTCCCAATTTGACCTACAGGGTCAAATTTAGTCAATAAATTAGTGACTCATAGGGGTAACATGCCTATTATGCTAAAGATCAATAGCCTTATCCATGGGCTTAGGAAGTCATTTAAAGTATAAAAAAACAAGAAGACATGAAACTTGACAAGGATTTAACCAAGATAAGACAACTAATTACGTTAATCACACAAAACAAAGGACACACATAAAGCAAAACAAGCACACTAATAAGACACACGTGTGCTCAAAGCACGTAGGAAAAATTGAAAACAAACAACTATGCTCAACTATAAATTAAGCATACTTCATTTTAAAGATCAAAAGGAAAGTTTCTTGAATCCTCTTCTTCATGAGATGAATCATAGTACCAATCATGCTTCTCCTTGGATTGGATGCTTGGTAGATCAGACTTACTTTTTGGCACTTCACTTGATCTTCTATCAAGTAGATCATCCTTAAATAGGTATCCAATGTAAATTTATTCATTTTTAATTTGTAAACATACCTCATACTTCTACCCACTCTTCATCTCATGATCAAATTATATCTTCTTGATAGGCATGGCTTTAAGAGGAGTAGTTTCTTGTTCCTTGGAAGATTGAGGCCAATAGTAGCTTGTTCTATCCTTCAAAAGCTGATGTGTTTCTCCCAATTGGTTGAGATGATAATAACCCATTTTTATGAAAAAAATACCATCATGGGATTCATATGCCTCTTGAAAGGACAAATTTTAAAAGTTACTTCTTCTTTGCATACCCACTTGAGTGTCAAGGCTACCTTCTCCATTTTGACTAGATCATAACCTCCTTGAAGAGGAATATAACCTACTCTAATTATTTCAAAAAAGTAATCCCAAGGATGATTAGAGGCTTATTATTTCCCATATATGATATCTTGGATAGTGATAGAAGAACCAATGATGATATCCTCTTCTTTGACACAAGGAAAACATTCTTCAATATCAACACAATCAAAATATTCAACATAAGATATCACCTCTTTTTTAGCATATAAAACTTCTTAAGGGATCTCAAGCTGTTTCTTAACTTTTATAACATAACTTTTCTTCTCAAGGACTATAATATCCTCAATTTATTTGGCCTTCTTGGTGATGTCAATGCTAGGCATTTTGTAATCAGGTGACCTAGCCTAATGAGGCTACCAAGGAGTTATGTTTTCTTCAAGCAAAAGTTTTGAATTATTATCCAAAAAATGTTCCTATTTAGGCTCCCACACCATAGGTCCATCAAGGAAAAGGGTGATAGGGTGAGGACAAGATTAACTATTTGGTGGAGGTGGAACATAGAACTCAACATCAAATTGAGAATGAATTGTAGGGGATATTTTTGGGAGTTTTTGAGGAAAGGGAGGTAAACCTTGGGATAAAATAACTTGGATTTATTCCTTCCATTTGAAAATCACTTCATTGAAATTTGATTCAAATTGATCACTGTCTTGAATAAGGTTATATGGGGTGTGTTTAGGTATAGGATCTTTTTTGGGATCTAAATCTTCCATCACATCTTGACTCAAAAATTTCATTCTTGACTCTAACTCTTCAATTTGTTAGCTAGGTTCTCCTGGAAAAGTATATCTTGACATTGATAGGAATATTCATGAGCATAAGGAGTATAATAGGTCTGATATGTAAAATAAGAGGTCTCTTTAGGAAGGGTGGGAGGGGCTTGCATAGGACAAATATCTTTCTCAACTTCACACTCTTATCTAGGATTTTATCTCCTTTCTTTTCCCATGATTTCACTACCTTATTCAAGCTTATGATGTTAGGATTATGAGTCTCTTCTTGAGGTAGTGATGTAATTTTAGGAGTGGATGAAGTGTTCAATAAACTTGGGATCTTCTTAAGCTTAGATTCTCCACATTGTCTCCAACTTGGGATTTCATATCTGAAAGTCTCTTCTTGAGGTGGGGATGTAATGGGAGAGGGAAATGAGGGATTAGATTACACTTATTTTAATAATGATATGGGATAATGCATATGATTATTAGCTAACTCAATCTACCTATCAAGGTTTACTTCAAAAATAAAGTTTGTCTTTCTAACTCTCTCTTCAAGTTGGTTTAGAAAAAGATGACTTTGACAAGCTTGATTGGGTTCATGAGTAGGGGTCAAGTATAAATGAAGGTAATATTCGGGAGTTGGATATGAGGGTTGATGTATTTTGTGATATTATTCCTCATGAATTATTATCTTATCCTCTACGGATGAAACCATGCCACTCACATCTAGCATTTGACTTGTGATCCTTTACCAATTTGCTCTCTCAATAGGTGCCCACTCTAATTTAACTAGCTCTAATGCATCTCTCACATTATGAATGAGATGACTAGGAAAATATTGACCATGTCCTATTTGTGTGTCAATCTCTATCATGTACCTCTCATAGCCTAAGATATTTTTCTTGAAATTTGAAATGGACTAATTTGAGAAGTGCCTAGGTTGACTAAGAGGATAAAGATATTGAGAAGGCTGGTTATAAGATTGATAAAACTCATGATAAGGTTGATAAGGGTCATATTAAATCTAGTAAGGATCATGAAAAGGATGA
The DNA here is from genome assembly GCA_037957365.1 of Torreya grandis. NCBI lineage: Eukaryota > Viridiplantae > Streptophyta > Pinopsida > Cupressales > Taxaceae > Torreya > Torreya grandis. The sequence continues at coordinate 3,533,915 of JARHVA010000584.1, forward strand.
TAAGAATCATACAAAGGATTATCAGGAATTCCATAAGCTTGAGATATCTCATCAACTTATGTAAAAAAATACTCAACACCAAAACTAGCTTTGAAATTCATTAGGAAACAAGAACAAAAAGAAAAATTACCAACAACATTCAAAAAGAAAACTTGGGTTACTTGACTAGATGATGTAACTTTAGAGTCACCATTGATGCTTAGATAGATGCCTCCAAAGGTTGATGTGTTGAAAGACAACACCAAAAATATTTTAACTTCTTGGACAATGAGTCCCACCATACATGCCAAAAATTATTGTCACTTAGATTTACACCTTTTGAGGAGATGTATTATATATCCTCATCTAAGTGGCATAATTAAAACACCTCTAGGCTATGGGTATCCTAAGAATGAGGTGAATCTCTAGATAGGGGTAGCTCCCTTGATGTACCACTTTTAGATCACTACTACACCTATGCTTGCAAGGAAAAGGGAGAGAAAACTAAAAGTAAACTATCCTAGAGGTGATGATACACCAAATTAACTAATAGCTACCAACTAGCTACATGTTACAAATGATACCAAGAGACTAACTAGGCATACACTTCTCTAATCTAAATCTTCTCACATCAATATTTTATTATGAGGTTATGTTGAATGTTTAGGCTAAGAAGACTAGACAAAAGGCTTAGAATGGCACTATTGAATAGACTAACTCACTCAACCTTGAAACTTCATAGAAAACTTCACATGACTTGAAATAAGAATCTTTCAAGTTGAAAATGGGTGACAGAATGAGACAATAATGGTAAGGAAATACCAATCATCACTAAGCAAGATCAATTATTCAAGTGAAATACACTATAAACAGTCATAAAAGAGGTAAAATCAGTAGTCTTTATTGATCCATGATATGAAAATGAGTAGGGATTAACCATACAGATGCAGGGGAATCTTGGAATGATCATATAAAGTCTATAAGATGTCTTAAGAAGGAGCAAATTTAAAATTGAGTTTAAACTTGTTTTCCCTCCAAAAGAGAAATTCAAATTTTTACAATGTCTTAATGGGTCTAATTTAGTAAAATGTGGTGTAAATGAAAACCCAAATTTGTAATATACATTTTATGGTATCATTATGGTATTCAAATGAAAATAAATGTATAAGTCATGTTTGTGTGAGGTGGCAGTCCACCACCCCACATAGGTCTAGTAGTTTATTAGCAAATCTTGTTTAAGATTCAGTTATGAATCTTGTTTTATGAGTCTTTGTTTTAAATAAGAGTTTTAGTTAGTGTGTGATAGAAAGTATAGAGAGGATAAAATTTCATTTCATTTGAATGTGATGAAGAATGGACTTGTAGACAAATAAAATGGATGAATAGGAAGAATGCTAATAATTTTTTTTGAGTACATTGACATTACATGGCTAAGAATAGAGTCTATGTGTGGTTAAATATTTGATGTGGTAATAAAATTCATTTATTTTTTATTGGTGTTTTGTTTTTGATAAATTCATACTCTCTTTTTTGAGATAGAGAATGTCATGAAGTTAAAAGACATCATTGCTTGTAGAGATTGTCATAGGGTATACAATCATACCATTTTGTTTAAGAGATAAACTAAGCATCTGATCATTTTAGCATAGGTTTTTATGGAATATTATATTAGGAAAATATAATAAGGGATGATAATAACCTTATTGTTTTTATCAGGGGATAAGGGTAAGTAAATAACTCTAATATTATAGTCTTTGTTCTTTGAGAACATACAATCTATAAACCCTAAAATTCTGTGCTAATAGTTTTGGTATCTTTTTTGAGTACCAAAGTGTTTGTGAAATGGTTTAAAATGATCATATAGGAGAGATTATAAATATTCGAATGGAATTATACAATAGATATTGTTGATTGGAGTTTTAATATAAACCCTATTTTACATATATGCATTGAGTGTGATGACTATGTGTGCAGTCTAAGATAGGAGGTGGTGTATTATCTTTTTCATGGTAGTTTGTTTGATGAAAGTAAGATGGGAATGAAATTGGAATGGAAATTATATATGGATATAAATATAAAAATATTATAATTCAAATATTCCATTGAGGTTGAAAGAGGAAACCAAACTCTTAGAACCCTGTTTGTAAGGGAAAATTACAATCATAAAGCTTGAGTCATGATGTATGAAAATATATTGTGGATTCCAATGAGATAAAGAGGATTATTAGACCATATTTAAAGGTGTTAGGAAGGGATTAAGGTGGTTATAAGTATAATATGGGTCATTCCATCAATTGAAGTAAGAAACCATTGTCTATCTTGTGCCCAATCTATAGAATACAGTCAACTGAGAATAATATTTGATGTTTGTGATTGCTTTACAGGTTATGGGAGTTTAATATTGAAGAAAAAAGTTATTAGGAACCTAGGTATATATGTTACAATTGGTATTTTATGTTGAAAGTGATTCTAGAGAAAGATATATAATTATTTACAACCTTGGCTGGCACAGTTGTTTGAAACCCTAGTTTTTAGGGTTTTGCCCATATAAAGAAAATTAACCTTTTAAAACCCAATTAAATTTGTAAATAGATAATGGAGTTGGTATTAGAGTTTTCAAGTATGTACAATTATGGAAATAGGGTTGTATGCTTGTGATAAGGCCTAGAAAAGCGCTGAAGAAGTTAGGGTGGTATAAAAATAGTAAATTTATCCAAAGGATGAGGTACAAAAGTGATTGATTCACCTATAAGAGCTTAATGGGTATCTATAAATGTTAATTTTTTTCATATAAAGTTCATACATGTTTTATACTAAGGAAGTTTACACAAATGGAGGGCTAATTGGTAAGAGGCTTAAAGAAGGAAGCAAAATTTTCCTTGAGAGTTATGTTAGGGTTAAGGTAGGAGTTGTATGGGATAAATAGGTCCTTTAACATGTGATTAATTTTTGGTTAAGGTTTTTTATATGATTCCAACAAGGAGCTTTACCCAGAAATAGGGCTAGTAGGAGACAAAAGCTAGAAAAGTGCTTGTGAAAGCAAGGTAAGTGGTCATATTGATTTAGTTGATGGAGTAGAGTTGTAAAAGGAGTAAATATAAGTTTTGATGTGATTTATATCATAATTTTGAGTTGATTACCAAGGAAATACTAGTTTGGCATAGATGCATGGTGAGAGTGTCACGAAGCTAAAGTGCATGTATGAACCAATATTGATTCAATTTGTTGAATGATGGATTATTGATGGTTTGAAGGTCATTTAAGACTAATATAGATCTTTTAAAACATTGTTAAGGTTCATTGTAACCATTATGACTTGATTATACTAAAGGGAATGAGTGATGAGCAAAAATATTCTTGCATGAAGGACATACGTAGAGTTTGGTGTAGCAGTTGATATAACTCTGCATCATTTGGTATTAGAGCCAACTAGATGCTCTACAAAAGGTGAATATAGGGACAGAAATTGTAATTATATCACATGTTACATAGTGATTGTAGGAAAGCAAGAGGATAATTTGGAAAAGAGATTTGTTGAAGGATAAAGTAAGAAACAAATAAGAACAGGTATGGTGTAATTTGATGTTGATCCATTTGATTTGAATGTGTAACTAATTGAAAATATCAAGTGTTATGGTGGCAGCCCTGAATCAAGCAAAACTATTAACAAGCTCATAAAGAGATCTTAAGAAGAGAAGATAGTCCAAGTGACAAACAAAAAATTGAAAGGCCCAAGTGTGGTAAAAAATAGAAGGTTCTAGTTATGAACCAAAGGGAATAGTCCAAGTGAGACCAAAACAAGAAGAATAATGTGCCCAACTGTGGTACTCAAGGAGAGGATGAAAGAAGAGGTAGCAAGGAAAGAGAAAAAATAGGGTTAAGCATGAAATTCCCAAATAAAGGATGGTGCATGAAGACACCAAGGAAAAGATGAAGATGGATAGAGAGATGGAAGAGGTGAGGTAGAAAATGAATGAGATACTAATAAATATTGAGTTTATGAAAGAGTTTATGAACCCACATTTTGGATAGGTCATAAAAAGGAAGCCAATCAAATGGCCAATCAAGTAAATAGTGGAAAAGAGGAAGGACAAGGAGGCAATCCAGCCTCATGATTTGAAATCTACTATTATTTTGATATGTGTGAATGCAAGTTTGAGAAATGAAGAGAAGAAAGAGATAGTTGAGCCAATTCATAGGATCAAGGAACAAGAGGAAGAGACATATGACCAAGTGGTGATCAAAATAAGACAAGATGAAGAAGAAAGTCCATGTCATGTTAATGGAATAAGAATAAATAGGTCAACCATGTTGGAGGCAAGATATAATGAAGAAGGAAGAGATCCTCACTCAAGAGGAAGAAGGTGAAGCCAAAGGAGCAATAGGATAGAAACATAAGGAGAAGTATGATGTATATTCAAGCTGATATGAGTCTTTAAAGCAAGAGTATGGATTTGATCCTCATCAAATGTATATAGAAATGGTTAAGGAGGTTACCAAGGAAAATATAGACATGTGGAATGCTGTAGTATTGTCCAAGATAAAGGTACTAATGAAATTAAGGAGGAGACAAAAATATGAAGGTACTCTCCAAGATGAAGTTATAGCTATTGAGGTTAAGGTATAGGTGGAATATGAAGGAGAAGTCATGTAAAGAGAGAAGTAAGATGCATGGATAACTGATGGAAAGAGGAAGAGTGAAGTATGAAAAGCACATGAAAGTTCTTGGAAGTAAAAGAAATAAGCAATAAAATAAGGAAGATGGATAATGCCTCAAGGTCATGAGAAAGAATATGTTTTCTTTAATGAGTTTTTGTATTTTATAGGTGTAGCATGGAGGAGGATGGAAAGAGGCAAGATAAAGTACAAGTGTGGTAGTTAAGAGCATACACATCTCTATGAGTGTTTGAAGGAAGAAGAAAAACATTGGTGGAAAGATTTTTATCCCCTTGGGAGTATGATGCAGGGGTATCTTGGAATGATTATACAAAGTCTATAAGATGTCTTAAGAAGGAGCAAATTTGAAATTGAGTTTAAACTTGTTTTCCCTCCAAAAAAGAAATTCAAATTTTTACAATGTCTTAGTGGGTCTAAGTGAGTGGAAGGTGGTGTAAATGAAAATACAATGTTTTAATAGACCTTTTATGGTATTGTGATGGTCTTATAATGAAAATAAATGTATAAGTCATGTTTGTGTGAGGTGGAAGTCCACCACCCCATGTAGGTCTAATAGGTTGTTTGTAAATCTTGTTTAAGATTTAGTTATGAATCTTATTTTATGACTATTTATTTTAAATAGGAGTTTTAGTTAGTGTGTGATATCAAGTCTCGAGATTATAACCTCTCATGCCATTTGAATTTGATGAAGAATGGACCTGTAGATAGATAAAATTGACGAATAGGAGGACTGCATGAATAAAACATTCTGAGTACATTGACACTACATGGCTGAGAATAGAGTCTATATGTGGTTGACTATTTTATGTGTTAAGGAATTCATTGATTATTTATTGATGTTGTGTTTGTGATAAATTCATACTCTCTTTTGTGAGACAGGGAATGCCATTAAGTTGAAAGACATCATTGCTTGTGGAGATTGTCACAGGGTATATAGTCATACCATTTTGTTCAAGAGATTACTTAAGCATCTAATCATTTTGGCATAGGGCTATATGGAAGATTAAATAAGGAACATATAATAAGGTATGATAATAATTTTTTTATGTTTATTATGGGATAAGGGTAAGTAAATAAATCCAAGATTGTAGTCTTTATTCTTTGAGAACATACAATATATAAACCCTAAAATTCTGTGCTTGTACTTTTTGTATCTTGTTTGAGTACCAAAGTGTTTGTCAAAGGGTTTAAAATGATCATAGATGAGAGATTTAAAATATTTTAATGGAATTAGAAAATATATATTGTTGAATGGAGTATCAATATAAACCCTATTTCCATATATGCATTGAGTGTGATGATTGTGTGTGTAGTCTAAGATAGGAGGTGGTGTATTATATTTTGCATGGTAGTTTGTTTGATGAAAATAAGATGGGAAGAAATTGGAATGGAAATTATAGAGAGATATCATCCTATTATAATTAAAAGAGTCCATTGAGGTTGAAATAGGAAACCAAACCCTTAGAACCCTATTTTAAGGGCATATTACAGTCATAAAGCCTGAGTCATGATGTATGGCAACATATTATGGATTCCAATGAGATTGAAAGGAGTATTGGACCATATTTAAATGTGTTAGGAGGGGAATTAAGGTGGTTATAAGTTTAATATGGTTCATTTCATCAATTTAAGTAAGGAACCCATGTCTATCCTATGCATAATCTATATAATATAGTCAATTAAGACTGAGATTTGATGTTCATGATTGCTTTGAAGGTTATGGGAGTGTTCATATTGAAGGAGAAAGTTGGTGGGATCCTAGGAAGATTTGTTCTAACTAGTATTTTGTCTTGAAAGTGATTCTAGATAAAGATATGTAATTATTTACAACCTGGACTATTTTTTGAAACCCTAGTTTTTAGGGTTTTGCCCATATAAGGAAAATTAACTATTAAAAACCCAATAAAATTTGAAACATTATCTTAAGTGATGTTATATAATTGATGGAGTTTGTATCAAAATTTTTATGTATGTATAAGTATAGAAATAGGGTTGTATGCTTGTGATAAGGCTTAGACACGGGCTCAAGAAGTTAGGGTGGTATAGAAATAGTAAATTTGTCTAAAGGAGGAGGTAAAAAAGTGATTGACTAAATTTTAGGAGCTTAATGGGTATCTATAGATGTTAATGTTTTTAATATAAAGTTTGTACATGTTTCAGACTAAGGAGGTTTGCACAAATGGAGGGCTAATTGGTGAGAGGCTTAAAGAAGGAAGTAAAATTTTCCTTAAGAGTTGTGTCAAAGGGTTAAGGTAAGAGTTGTATGGGCCAAATGGGTCCTTTAATATGTGATTAGTTTCTGGTTAAGGTTTTTCATATGCTCCCAAAAAAGATCTTTACCCATAAATGGGGCTAGTAGGAGACAAAAGCTAGAAAGATACTTGTGAAAGGAAGGTAATCAGTTAGATTGATTTAGATGTTAGAGTAGAGTTGTAAAAGGAGTAAATAGAAGGTTTGATGTGATCGATATCATCATTGTGAGTTTAATACCAAGAAAAGGCTAGTTTGGCATAGATGCATGGTAAGAGTGTCATGAAGCTAAAGTGAGTGTATAAACTAATATTGATTCAGTTTATTAAATGATAGATTGTTGATGGTTTGAAGGTCATTTGATACTAATATAGATATATTGAAACATTGTGAAGGTTCATTGTAACCATTATTACATGATTATACTAAAGGGAATGAGTAGTGAGTAAAATATATTCTTATATGAAGGACATAGACAAAGTTTGGTGTAGCAATTGTTATAGATCTGCATCACATACTCAGGTGGAGCATGCTTATAATAGCTAAAATGGATAGTTCTTATAAAACTTGGGAGATCAAAGAGAAAAAATAAGTCCAAAGGTCACAAAGACAAGTGTCAAGCTGAGAAAAGGAGTTACATATTCATGATAAGATAATGTGAAAATGATAATTCAAATTTAGAAAAGACAAGTGGCAATCCAAGGCATGAAACTCTTGAAAAGTGGCATGAATTTCCTTTCAATGGCTCATAAAATTGCCTTCATCATTCACCCCTTTTACAACATCCAAAAACTGACTAGGGATAGATCTCATGATTATAATAAGAGGGATCGGTTTTAGAAATTCTCTTTCATGAATTGGATGCATTACTAATCACCTGGATTCCTCTAAAAATGAGCCAACACTACTTGTAATCAAAGAAATTCCACTTTTCACACACGTTTCACACTTGGATTTCAAATCCATAAATGTGGGTGAATGACATGTGTCAAGGCCATCCATGACTTTAGAGGCATCATACACACCTTAAAATCAAATTACTTAAAATTTTTCACCCTTCTCATTGTCATGTTCACTATGCCAGTTCTGACTAGCTAAGATGAGAGCTCTTGTAGGAACACTTAGGAGTTTTTATAAAGCATGAAATTGACATCAGGGGTTATAAAAGTTCCAATCCTTCTCTTAAAGTTGGTTTCATCTCTTGAAAGTCCCTATAACTTGTACAGTGCATAAAATAGTCAAAAGAACCAATTTTGTACTCTATCCATATAGATAGGTCAACACAAAAGTTGATGGTGGTGAGCCCTAAAGAGTTACCTAAAAATTAAATCCATTTAAAAGGTAATTTCATCCAATTTTGATATCTCTTGATCCTTTTTTTCTTAGTTGGGTCCTTATCCAAAGGTTTTCAAGGATTTTATGTCCTTTAAGCTCTTAAGCTTTATTCATAAAGATGGAACGTTGGATTTGAAAAAAAAATTCAAAAGATCAATTTCTATGACCCATATTAACTTCTCCAAACTTCATATATCTCCATACATAACCTTCACGAAGATGTAAGCATTTCAAATTAGCCTATCAAGCTTGACCTTCATTCTACGTACCCCTAAGTTACTTTTGATCTCAAAAAAGGATTCCTTATGATTTATTTGCAAGGTGGAAGATTTAAAACATCTATAATGACGTTATAAACATTCTCCAATAGGTATAAATGATATCCCCCCCCATTTGGGTACTAGGCTTAACCATATTTAATAGTCCTGACTGCAACCTTAAGGGTTTAAACCTCCTTATTAGGATTCTACCTTCTATTCTTGGTTTTCCATGCTTATATATGTGTGTTTAAAATTTATACACATTATTTCAAGGTTAATTTATTTTTTGAGCTCATCCCTTTCTCCCTTTTCTTCAAGACTATATAATTTATGCACAAAAGAAGTGCCCTTTGTCTGAGACAAAACAAAGGGCCCTTCCCTATCATCTTAGACTAAATAATAATTATAGGATATTATAAAATTTTTGGGGACTTTATACACAATAATTTATCCTTTTTTCATATCATTTTACCTTTAAACACTTGAAAAATCCAAAATAGACTCCTAGGAAGGTAGGTTGTATGCAAGATTAACACCCTAGGCTGTGTATTGTATCAATAGTGTCCCTTATTTGCTTTGTAACCATAATAGGAGTATCAAAAGGTTTTATTACTTATATTATGTATCTTTTAATCATGTAAATGATTAGACCCTTTCCCAAACTCTGCTTGGTTCTTGCCTTTCTAAGATTAGCCTAGTTGAGGTCAATTTCTTGACTATGATTTTCTCTCCTGTAGGTGATATGCTTATTAAACCTTGGGTATAGTATATAAAAACCTAATTAGAGTCATTTAGGATCATTTTAAACTTATTGGGACCCATTTTATTCATCCTTTTTCTATACTAACACTCAAACCTCACTCCCTAGCCCACTATTACCTACAGTTAACTGTAGTTGATTGTACTAGAGTAAGTAGAACCCTATAGATGAATATTCTTCTTATAATAAGTTACACATCACCTTTAGATCTCGTGATACATTGGAATATTCCATAAACCAAATGTTATGTTTTCATGGTTAGTCATTTGCTATGGATGATGTAGGAATTTGACCCTTGTATGTAGGTGAATATTTTCAAGAAATAGGCCCTTGTGTATATGGAAACACAAATTTTCACATCAACCTATTTGAATGACCTATAGATGATAAATTTTATTTAAAACCATATAAAACCATTAAAACATGAAGGAATGGTCTAATACTACCAAATTGGGTGAAGAGTCCCTTTATAGCTCAAGGCTTGTAGGTTTCATTGCTTGAATTTAGTGGTTAAAGGTGCATCTTTAGGCTTTATTAGTAAGAAAACCAAAGGACTAAAATAACTTATTCATTTTTAAATTTGAACCCTTATGATAATTTTATATAATGAGTGCATTTGGGATGATTAGAGCTCAACATGAAATTGTCCTAAATCATCTCCAAAAGGGCTAGGTGCTCTATTTTTGTCGTTTAGGGATTTGATCCCTAAACCTATAATCATCATCTTTTGAAAGTAATCCCCTATCTCATCTACCAATATAGAATTACAAATAGGTTTGATATGATCTATATAACACATTTTTACTTAAAATAGGGTTCCTTCTCATGCTCTAACACTTCAAAATGGCTCTTTAGCTCTCTGTTATCACCACCTATAGGTGGACATTGTCATGTGTTGATCCGTAAACTCCACTGATAAACTCAAAGTGAAGTTTAAAAAAAAAATACTAAATTTCTCAAAACTTATCAAATTCTCAATTAAACTCAAAAGAAATTGAAAAATGTTTTGGCAAAAATGTTCTCGATTGTTTGGTTGGATTGGAATGATCAAAAGACTTGTTACTTCTATTTACCAATTAAACTGGTTTTTGTTTTTTACATCAAATGTCATAAATTTTCAAAATTTAATCTTTTCATGATTTCATAATTAAAAAAAAATCAAAAAATTGAATTAAAACATGCAAACAAATGAAAAATTACCATCCGACATTGATAACGGAGTTTGGCTCAACAAATGATGCCTACATCTCTAAGTTCTCCAAAGGAGTGGACCATTTCCATTAAGGGCATTTCAATAACCTAGAAATAATAAACAACTTTCCTGCAAGTTGATCTCTCAATGCGAAAATTCACCTTCACCATGACTGATAATCAAGCCTGGCACCTTCAAATTTTGTGAGTCTTCACACCTACAAAGTTGCTTCAAAATTCCTAAAAATCTCCTCTATGGGCTTAATAATACTCTTCCAATATGTAAATTGGATAACAAGAGTATTAAGACTGAGTATTATGGTCGAAAAATGGATAAAAATCCATTATATAAGCTTGCCCAAAGCTTTTACAAAGTCTCGGCCTCTTAAAATACAAATACACAGCCCAGAACTTCTTTAAAACAAATACAAATTCACGCTTTTATAATCAGTTTGAATCCTGTGGTGTAGTGGCTAAGTCTCCTAATTTCTTACCACAAGGTGAGGGGTTCAAAACTGGCTGCCCACCTTTCTAGGTACTTTGACTGAGTTTGAACTTGTCTTCCCTCCATTTTAGGTGCCTTGGAAACCATTTTGGATGCATTTGTCCCACATGCACTGCATTGGGAAGGTGGCTACATGTTTTAGGAGGCTTAATTGCCTCATTGAATGTCTCAACACCCCTCTTTAGGTGCTTAGCTTGGCATGCCTTTGATAAATGTGCCAAACATGGCATGGGCACAAGACTTCTTCAAACTCACCACCTTTCTCAAGCTTCAGCTTATGGACACCTTTGAAATTTCCACATGGCTCAATAAATGAGCTTATCTTTGAACTTAATCATGCTTTGTGTTAACCTCCCATTGGTCCACTTGTCGCATGTAAATAATATCACGTCAATTGTCGACACCAAATTTTTACCTGTCAAACCAAAACTTCAACAACCTATAACTTTTGCATATGGTGTCCATTTTGCAAACCACAAAAAGCGTCAGAAATATCTCAACAAGATCTATAGTGTGGCACCATTAAAACTTTGACTTGAAACCTTTTTTGAGAACCCAATTTCTGATCATGTGTACATGCAGTAAGTATATGTATGGATAATGTGAATTAGATTTAGCCTTAAATGAGTTTTAAAACTATTTAAATACCTCAAAAAATATTTTTAAAAACTTTAATGGATTTAATGAGATATTTTCCTTAGTTTCACATGATTTTCTTCTTCCTTCATGACACCTATAGGTGCATGTTCATGGCAAACTATGTAGAAGTACATGTGAATATTATAGTATTCTATTTATCATTTGGAGATTCAAATCAGTACCTCATTTTTATATATTATATTAAAAATATTTTTAATCTTATATATAATTTTGTGGATATTCTCATAGCCTCCACAAGTCATGATTGAGACTGAAGATGAGTTGGAGTTGATTGTGTATCCCATTAAACTAAAACCTCAATGATGCTCACTTTGGAGATTTAAACTTTGAAATAAATATATTTACATAACCATTTAAATTATTTAAACACCATATTACATCATATCAAATCCCTTTTAGAGAAGGAGGCTTTTCTTTAAATGGTGGAATTTGAATGCAAGTTCAAAATCAATACCCTCCTATAAAATGAGTTGTTTGAGCTATAAAAACACCTTAAAACATGAAACCAAACATGGAAAAAATTAAAGGAGATATTCAACATCATATTTAGATATAATCACCAAGTGACTGTATGAAATAGTCCAAACAAGAATAAAACCTATAGGGGCTAGGAAATAGAGAGCAAAAAAAACACAGTCAACTTGTTAGAGATTATTCATAAAGCATAATTGACAAATATTTTAAATATTTTTATATAAATTAATCTATTTGAGTTTAATTTCAACTCACAAAGGTATTTGACCTGGAACTTCTCTAACAGGTCATACCAAGCATAAACCTGTTGACTAGTTCTATGTGTCTAGAAGGGTGAAGAAGGATTAGAATGGTGTTATCTAAAATTTGGAACTTAAAAAGTATTTAAATCATGTAAATGAGTCTTAGGAATCAAAATAGTCATATCAAAACCTTATCTCATGTATCACACTCCATTATGAGTCGTACAAGTGCCAAACTCTTCCCCTTTTCCAAGAAAACTACTCTTTATTTTGAAGAACCTACCACTTTTTAGGTATAAATAACTGATTAAGGCATATTAGGACACATGGGTTGTGACATCACCTTTTTAAACCTTCAATTTTTCCAAGGAGGTCATGCAACTCATTTAATTCTCATTTTTTGATCTTTAAATGGCTCAAAAAGACATAAGGATTAAAATGAATAAGACCAAGAATAATATGACATGAAATGACATAAAAAGACTTATAATACACCCTATGACATAATAATAGATCCATAAAAACACCTAAATTTTAATTTTTTACCTCTAGGTGTCCCAATTTGACCTATAGGGTCAAAAATGGTCAACACTATCTATAGACATTTGTGAGGTGGTTAATAATTTTTGTATCCTTCCATCAAATGTGTACCTTAGAGGTTGTGATTATGATTTATGGGCACAATTTTATGGATTCCTCATATTTACCTAGTAATTTTTTATTCGTCAATTAAACCAAATATTTTTTTAATTATGAACTCACTAATACTTTCCAAAATTTTCATCTAAATTTTTTTATCAAAACACTTCCTTTTCATGTTATTCTTGAGTTCTTTTAGCCCAATGCCACTTAAATTTTTGTAACAATTTATCCTTGCCATGGCTTGCCTAATTTTGTGTTGGCTTATGATATGAAAATATTCCTTTACATAACCTATTTGAATGAGTGTTTCCTTATTGCAACATACTTTTTAATTCTTATCAAATACTATTGAATGGGTGTTTGATTAATGTAATATACTTGTTCATTATGACTAAATATCTTTCCACGGTCTTATTGATTGTGTGGTTTCTCTTCATGACAATTTTTTTTTATAACAAAGGCATTCTTTGCATGGTTTTCTTGATAATGTGTCAACTTGAGTGTCTTTCAAACATGTTATTTAAGTTTATGTCTCTTTGACATGAGGTTTGACAGATACATCCATATTTACAATTCAGATGTTTTTATTCTTAACCAAAAAAATTAACATGTTGCTTATGATTTTTCTAGTAATCACATCCATAATGACCAAAACTTTTTAAATAATAGATTGAATTTTTAAATTTTATGAGTTATGATTACCTCTTCCCATATTTATATTTATATAGCCTCTTCCTTTTCCACTTATACTAACCACCAAAATACATACAAACATGCATTTTTTATTCATGGATTCTTATTAAGGTTTGTTCATGTATGTAATATAGTTACTTTTATCATTATAGAAACTAATGAAAATAATGAATCAAATTCACCATAATCACTAAACACATATGATTATAACCTAATAATTACACATATAATAATAATATGCATACATGTATTTTGGAGTTAAAAAACCCATCAAGCACCTAAAACACATGCTGAGTTTCTATCTTTGCATTTTAAAACAATGTTATAATATTGGATTAGTTCTGGGTGGATGTGCATAGGTGTCCATTCATTTAATTCCATGGGTTCCAAATCCTAGAGTTATGTTTATGGTAGGTAAAGTTTATATATATATATATTTTCATTTGCAAATAATATTTTTATATTGGAATTTTAAATTCTCAAACAAGATTGTGATATGTTACAATGGTTTATTTTGTGGATTTGAATGGGTGTCCTACCATAACTTACTTTGGTTTTTTGAATTTTTATGTTCTAAATGAAATATATAATATCTTGGTTTGAAATTAATATAAAGGAAATAACATTTAAATTTGAAAAATCATAATATTGTAGATTCAAATCTCCTCAAAGTTTGCTACATGTTATAGTGTCAAATATTTTCTTAGAGATAGTTACCTTTCTTGTATACTAGCCATGGATTCAATAAATATTCATTTACATTGGATTATATTGATGTTAGTTATATGATTTGATTCATTATTTTGATAACATATTAATTTTCTAAAATTTAATGTGCTATCCACCAAATTCCCAATTATAATTTAGATCATAGAGGGATCAATTGATATTCATATAAGGAATGGATAAACTAATTCAAGTTAATCTCTTAACATCCATAGTTAATGATCCTCCAAACCTAAATACAAATATACTAATGTGCATGTGCCCTTATCACATAAATAATGTACAAGGTAAGGTAACATTACCTCCATTCTATAACTATGAGAAAAAGAATCACATGGAGAATTGATGGTAGATTATGTAGGATGGGGTACATGCCATCTAAAAATTCAATCACCTTCAACACTATTAACTGTTGTAATCAATATGTGCTTGACACAATGAATGTTTGAAAAATACTAAAAATGAGGCAATGTAATTTGAGGACCTAAACTTCCCATATAAAGGTGCAATATTGTTAATTAACTACTTACCAAAAGTAAATGAAAAATAATATATGTCATGATCACCCTCACTTATAATTGATTTCATAAGGCCATGCGACCAACAAATTTAAATATAACGTGAATGCACAATGGTGTATTCAATAAACCACAATAAATGAACAACATAAAAACCCATGTTAGGGATAAGAGGCTACATAGATAGAGCCAAGTGGGCTAAGTATACAAAATATTCAAAAAGAGCAAAGAAGGAATTCTACTTTTAAGAACAAATATATAAATAAATATATATCTCTAAACATATAGATGAAACATCCCCTTGAGGTTGTGAAGACATAAAGAAAACCTGAAGAAACTCTAAAATATGATGGGATTTGGAAGGAAATTAAACCTATATTTCTTTGAGGGGTTTATGATATATGTTTTCATGTAATTCATATAGAACCAAAATTTAATCAGTTTGTCCTTCCATTTGGCATACCATTTTATTTAGGGGTATAAATTGTAACATATTACCAAATAATACTTTTAACTTTGTATGTAGTTCATATATAATTTTTAATGTTGTAAAACATACTCCAAATTTGTATGTAAACTATTATATGCTGGTAACAAATACTTTATGTATGTAATGGGAAATGTAGCATACCTATAAATCAATCCTATCTTGGAGAAGATAAATCCTACTTAAACTTATTATTGTGGACACATTAGATATTTGAGGTCATGACCATGATGGATCCACTATATGTAGCCAAGGGATATGTTACCACAATAAATTCACTAGGGAGGGTTCCGAAGCCTCCAGTCAAGTAAAACTATGCAATAACCCTAACTAGGTTTTATGTTTTCATATTCATTAAACTAATAGAAATTAAAATAAAATATAATCTAGCGATCACCAAAGCTTATATCACAAAATGGGCATAATAAAAATGAAAAGTAAACATGCATAGAAGACATATACTCACATAATGTATACAAAATCCTAATCTATGGGAGATAAATATAAATGCATATTTATTTACTCTTACAAAGGAGGAACAAAGTTAGGAATACTTACCTTTGAATATGAACCTATCAAGCCTCAATATCTCCCTTGGCCAAGGTGATTTGTAAGAGGTTTTTATGGTATGTAAGGATGACAAGGATAAATTAGATCTAGGCTACATAACCTATCAATGCATCCAAAATACTTCTCCATAAGACAAGATCCGTATCTCTAAATAAAGTATGAAAGCCTAAGATATGATCCTTACGTAGAATGGTAGATAAGTAGATGCATAATATATATCTCTTCTTCTTATTTTCTTTTAAAAATGATGAAATGGATGTGTTTATATAGGTGGATCTAACCCTAGTCCTTTCTAAAATTTTAGGTTGATAAGGTTGACCTAATCAACCTAATATAATTATTGATAAAAACAAATTAGGTCATGTCTAGGTTGGCTAGGGACTGACCTAGACCCTAATAAGTTTTATAAATTAGAGTACAAGGTTAATGGGGCTGACAATGTAACATAAACTTTCAAGCTTGGGAAGGGATAATGAGGGTAGTAAATGACTAGAGGAGGGTGAAAAATAAGAGGCAAAGCTAAGCGTAATGTTTTTGGGAGATGGGTGTTTAGATATTGGGTAGGAAGGAGTCAGACCAAGAAATGCTCAATCTATTTATGGTAATTGGCTAAAAAGTCATCACTATGGATGAACAAAGTTGACCAGGTTGACTTAGTCTATAAGGGGAAGGAGAACTAGTAGGTTGAATGCATAGTATTAGGCCAATTTACTTGGTGAAAAGAGGGGGATGATTATGTATTAGTGGGCCAAATTAATTATTTTTGAAGTGGTTGATGTAGTAATTCAAGGTAAAAGGTGGCCAACTTAGTACTACAGGTATAAAGGTGGCCTATTTAGTACTAAAGAGGTTGATTTAGTATAAATTTAATAGGGTCAATTTAGTATCCCAAATGAAACACATGGATGATTTAATATTTAATATGCTGATTCTATAGAAAATTAAAAAACTAAATCAAACCAATTAAGTTTTGTAAAAATTTAAAAATGTATTTTGATTATTAATGGCATGGAGATTTGATACATCCTTTGCTATTTAATATTTTGTAGAGAAACTAGAGATATTGGTAAATGATTGATGCATCATGGCTACCATATTTTCTAGAGCATTTGACATATGTGGATAGAGAGAGACTAGTTATACTGAGTCTGGGAGGTATTATGGAGATGAGGCACATCTCATTAAGTGTTGATCTTATTATCATGTTCCTTAGATCATGGAATAGTTGAACAACACATTTTGATGGGTGATGGATAGGGATACCATAAACATGGGTATCATATTATAGGACATCCATAAATTGCTTAGACTATTGATAGAAGGGACACTGGTGATCATAGGGACATTAGATGATCTAGAGGAGAGACAAGCACTATCTAGGTGGGTGATGTGATCAGATAGTATATACCTAGGGTTGAGGGTCAGTCTATTTGATGAGTATATTATGTAGATTATGGACATTTAGAAGGTCATGATTAGAATTATGATAAGATGAGTGTTATGTCACAAGTTGGATGGTAAGGGACCATTACATGTGATAGCCTTATACAAGTCCATTTTGGATCAGGGGCACTATATAATTTTGGGTCTATCATCTAGGTCTAGATCATTTATGATATGTATGGGATGATATTTAAAGGGAAGAAGTCTATGGGACTAGTCGTTTTAATGAGTGTTTGGATATATGATAGGTTTCCTATGTATTGGCCAACTAGGTTATCCCATGTGGTTGATGATAGGTTGCTTTGGGTGACCAGATGGAGGTAGGACTAGGTCACATGGGTCATGCCCCATGTGCCAATGTTATAGATGATCACATGAGGGGAGATATTATGATAAATATACACACTTAATGCTATTATTTGGCTTAGTTGGGTGATTACAGTGACAAGGTTAGATTGAGTGTGGATCATGAGCCACTATACTTGATGGGTAGATCCATAGCTGGTAGCATGCTTACTAGGGTAGTTTAGAATTCCACATCTAGTGGATCCTCTAATAGTGCTTGATTTTTGGGCATGATATGATAGAGATCTAAAGGGGAGAGGAGGAGGAGGATCATTAGTCAAAATATCAGTGATCAGGCTATGGCATGTGGGACCATGGACTGGTCCAACATGACAACCGATAGCTAAAGGAGGAGAGGATATGGATGTTTATATAGGGGTATATAAAATACCATAATAGGCACCATAGTAGGAGGAACATTGACCACATCAACCACATCATAGATGGATACACTGCCAATGAGAGAGGGCATAGATGAGGGTAGTCACACATGATGACCTAATAACTAGCCCATGATAGAGTTGGTTGATAGAGGCACCTCTGAAGAGAGGCACATGGTGTACATGAGTGGTGACTCTTAGATTTACATTTATAGGGAGGTGATTGAAAAATTAGGTGATTAGGGGATGAGTAGATGGAAATACTATGCTAGGTGGATGAGTAGATAGGGAGACAATGGTTGGTGACACTAAGATCAGTGAGAAATGTTATAGTTTTTAGTTTTTGATATAAACTACTAGTTACATATGATTGTAATAGATAGATATTTTTTGAGACATATATGATCTAATATCTATCAAGTTTTGGTTTTATATATCTTACAATAGAGGAGGTCAAATGGGGATCCCTAGTCATGTTTATGCACCATGGTATTTTAGATGGAGTGATGACACCATACAACCCCACCATGTTGGGTGATCCTATGGTACTATCTACCCTAGCTCAGGTGGGATGGTTTATACTTTTGTGGGAGGCCACAAGGAATCTATAGACATGAAATAATGGATTTTAACCACTAATAAGGGTGGGAGTAGGAGAGTAATAGGCCTAGTATGCCTTGGCTTAGGAGAGATCCACACACATGGATACCATGGTCTAGAATGGAAAAGTACAATCCTAGGTGGCCAATATATAGGGACAAGTAGAAGGATTAATATCTCAAACTACCTCATTATAGTGTATCATGCATATAGGACAATCTTAGGCATCTATGGGCATTATGACTAGGCCAGCTCAGGTGGGATGGTTTAGACTTTTGGGGGAGGCCATAAGGAATCTATAGACATGTAATAATGGATTGTAACCACTAACAAGGGTGGGAGCAAGAGAGGAATAGGCCTAGTAGGCCTTGGCTTAGGAGAGATCCACACACATGGATACCATGGTCTAGAATGGAAAAGTATAATCCTAGGTGGCCAATATATAGGGACAAGTAGAAGGATTAATATCTCAAACTACCTCATTACAATGTATCATGCATATGGGACAATCTTAGGCATCTATGGGCATTATGACTAGGCCAGCTTAGGTGGGATGGTTTAGAATTTTGGGGGAGGCCACAAGGAATCTATAGACATGTAATAATGGATTGTAACCACTAACAAGGGTGGGAGTAGGAGAGGAATAGGCCTAGAAGGCCTTGGCTTAGGAGAGATCCACACACATGGATACCATGGTATAGAATGGAAAAGTACAATCCTAGGTGGCCAATATATAGGGACAAGTAGAAGGATTAGTATCTCAAACTACCTCATTATAGTGTATCATGCATATGGGACAATCTTAGGCATCTATGGGCATTATGACTAGGCCGGCTTAGGTGGGATGGTTTAGACTTTTGGGGGAGGCAACAAGGAATCTATAGACATGCAATAATGGATTGTAACCACTAACAAGGGTGGGAGCAGGAGAGGAATAGGCCGAGTAGGCCTTGGCTTAGGAGAGATCCACACACATGGATACCATGGTCTAGAATGGAAAAGTACAATACTAGGTGGCCAATATATAGGGACAAGTAGAAGGATTAATATCTCAAACTACCTCATTACAGTGTATCATGCATATGGGACAATCTTAGGCATTTATGGGCATTATGACTAGGCCACAAGATAGGCATGATGGAGCCTAGAAGTAGAGCTAAAGCTATGTATTTTGTATTTTTACCATTGTATTGTATAAAAAATATTATTCATATAGATATTGATTTTGACATTTGGATTTTATCTCATAAGTTGTATTCGGTTGTGGTTGTGGATGCATAGATATATTTCTTTCTAGCATATGTATTTTGATTTTGTTGTATATGCAATGGGAAATATATGTGGAGTGTTTTATTTTTTGGCATTATGTGATACACATGCATGGTTAAAAATAAATGGGTAAAAAGGATTTGGAAAAGTAAAATTAATAAAAAAACAAATGGACTATACATTATGTCACAATGGGAAGTGTGTAATAACAAAATATGGCTAAGTATAATAAACCAAAAATGGTAAAAAGGATAATAAAATGTTTTTAAACCATGGAAATATTTGTACCAAATTAAAACAAGTAAAATCACACTATATCACATTGGAATGTGTGAAAGTAATGTAATAAAATGGAAAGCACATGAAAGACAAATGGTATAAAAACAAAATAATTAAGTCAATCAATGATACTAAATCATATTGGGAAGTATAAAATATAAACAAAATTGGAAAAATGAACTTAAATTGATCACACTAATTCAAGCTGGGAAGTATGAAAAATTTAATAAAAATGGTTGTATTCTTACTATAATTGGAAAATAAGAAGATAAAAGTGAAAGTTTAATGAAGTAAGTACAAAACACACTATATCAATATGGGAAGCATGTCAATGACATGTAACTCATAATCAATCAAAACTTATCTTAAATTTGACACATGTAATTTCATTATGACTTGGGTATTGGAAAATTTTGTGAGGAAGGCTAGGTCCTACACATCGTCTTACACTTCAACTCACAAAGGGAATATGAATGAGGTGGAAAAAATAGGAAAAATATGTTAGATGGGATGTTTGGAATAGTAATTTAGTAGTTTATGAGGAAGACCTAGTCCTATCCATAGTATTACACTGTAACTCATAAAGGTAACACCAATGAGTTGAAAAATAATAGGAAATATATGTTAAATGGGATGTTTGGAATGGTATTTTGGTAATTTTTAAGGAAGGCCTAGTCCTATACAAGGTCTTACACTAGAACTCACAAAGGGAATCCTTGGGGGGAGTGATCAGTGAATAAAATAATATTTCTCAAGGGGAAATATTAGGATTATGGGAAATGAAAGAGGGAATGTAAAAATCATAATGTAGGCATTTATGAGAAGTCTTTAGGAAACATGATGCATATTAAGGATATAGAAAGACACTAAATGGCTAGTGACCACCAATTTACAAAGGATACTCATTCACAACAAACCCAAAGCAATGTAGGTAGATAAGTGAGATTCTAAAATCAAATAATGTTGGTTTTTTTGAGTAAAGAAATAAAAATAGACCTACCTTCCCATAACGTGTTCCCCATTCCTCAAGACCTCTTATAGAGCTATCAGTTTACTACAAAGATTATGTACTTATGTGATAAAGTAAGTAGCACTAAAGTATTTTTTATTCTCCTTTGCCAATCTACTAGCCTTTTGCACCATAATAGACCTCAACTCTATTATGAGGCCAACTGTGGAGTTTAAGATTTGATTAAAAAATGAGATGTATTTAGACTTATGTCTTTTAGTGTGATTTGAATTTTAAATTTTTTAATGTTGCCTTTTGTATCATTGCCTATTGTTTCAAATGATTTGGCTTTTGAATTTTTATGGATTTTAAGATTCCTCCTACATATGGACTTGGAATGACCAATCATGAGAGACAAAGTGATACACACAAATGAGATTTAGACTTTGGATAAAGGAAGCTAAGTATCCAAAGACATGATTGACTAAAACACTTAGGCTTACCTATGAACTAGCATGTTATCTCAAGTTTCATCCATGTGTATGATTAGTTTGTGAAATGAGATAATAGAAATAAAAGGAGATCCTAGATAGACTGGTAAAATAAGATTACAATGAGATGAATTTTTATATAATAGATCACATGGTAAATAAGGAATGACTAATGGGATCAAGGTTTGTATAACCAACTCACAATAATTATTAGTCATGTTATAGAGCTAAGGTAGCAAATAATCATGAGAAAGAAACAAGACATCCATAGAAAATGAATTGATAATGATGAAAAAGCATGAAATCATGAAAATAATCCATAATAGAACATAAAGAAGGAAATGACACCATAGACAACATGAAGTGTGAAATATATATAAATAACCATGTAAGATAAGAATTTAACATAATGTCAAATAATATAAGATATATAAAGGTAAATTTGGAGCACACATCTAATATAAAATGAAGAAAGAAATGAAGGAACACCATGCTATGTTCATAAATAGTGGTATATTTTTCCACAAACATTATCCATAACATCTAATAAATATTTATGAATCTGAACTCTAACTCCAGTGAGGGTCTCTTTAATCTTCAAATAAAGCTTGGAGAAGACCTCTTTGTGAATCTCCTTGACATAAAATATAGGCATGCTTTAAGGATCATACTAATGAGGACCATCATGCATGGGATATTTAGGGGAAGGAATAGGCATAAATCTATGGGACATGAAGGAGTCATCGATAGAGAATGGGATATAGGTGAAGGAAGATCCATGGGTAGAGAAACTAAAGGGGAAGAAGGGCCCATAGGTGGAAGAACCATGTGGGAAGAAGGGGAGATTTATTGTGAGGGTGACCTCTGGGAAGAAGGATAATAGGAAAAATAATGATCATAAGGTGATCTTTGAGATGCTATTGAAGGATATGACAATGATGAATGTGATGGGTACCACATTAGTGCCATAGATAATATACCTCTCCATATTTGGGAATATATTTAGGTAATACTTTTGGGGGAGGTATAGCCTTATCGATAAGTTGAGGAAGAGTAGGTTGCAATGTGTTGATATATTGTTCAAGCTTATGATAATGTATGGAGTAAAGATTATTCATGCCATGGGAGCAACATATATGGTTGTTAATAGATTTTATGGGCGTACTAATAGAAGTTATGGAAATAGAAATAGTTTAAGGTTAGTATAGTGAATAATACCGAGCCTAATGATTGGAAATTATATGAATATCATAGTATGAATGATCAGCCCATTGGGTGGGAAAAAGATAAAGCTATGGTAAAGTGAGCAAACCATCACTAAGGAAAGGTGGGGCTAGTGGAGAGAATGGATGAAGTTTGACTGAAAGGTCTATACTAGGCTAAGATGAGGGAGGGGCATGATGCATAGAGGGTTGAAGATCAATAGCAAGGATCTCAAGGGCAAGTCAGATATAAGGGTCTTGGTATCTATCAAAGTGATATGGAAAAATCATAACATGATCTATAAACATTCTCTTACGAGGTTATTCAAAAATTGGAGGTGTGTGTACCATCTTGACCCTATGAATAAAAGGAAAAATGCTAAAATTAGGAACTATATAAAATAGAATGTAATAAGATAAATATAAATAATGAAGCAAAAAAGAATGATAAAAAATGATATTTTCATCTCAAACTTGAACAAGACCTCCTAAAAATGGGTCATATAAGGTATAACCATCATCATAGTTAGGTGTATGAAGATCAATTACATAGGTATGGATGAACTTTTCATTAGAGGTGGAATGATGAGTGGAGTGATGAGTGGAGTGCCAAGTCTTAATTAAGACTAAAAGTATGTCACCACTAGGTGGTTGATGGGAACATGGATTCAGAGAAGGTGGAAGATGATAAATGAGATGATGAGAGAGATCAAAAGTTTTTATCTTGAGAGTAATCTCATTAGGATCATCATCATATGAATCTAGGAGGTTAGGTGGTATATTCTTGATGAGTTTAGGGTGATCATGATAACCTTACATAAAGTTTATAGGGAAGTTAAACCATTTGGATTCATAGAATAGAATACTCAATAATGGTTTAAGGGTTAGAATTTTGAATACACCATAGTCTTAGAATTGTTCAAAATTGCAAGGGTTAGTCTCTCCTTGAATCCTATAGATCTCACCATTATGAGGGAACTTAACACATTAGAGGGAAAAAGAGGCAAAAACCCTCATGCGATAAGTATATGGCCTACCAAGCAAGATGTTATAGGGGAGAGGAAAATTGAAGATCATAATATTCGATTGAATAATGAAAGGTGGAATGGTGATAGGGAGCCACACACAACCTAAGGGAGGCATTTACCTTCAGTCATAGCCTTGACACATGTTTTATGTGGAATTAATATTACATTCAGAGTATCTAAGGGTTTTAATAAAATCAAGAGAGGAAATGCAAGTACCTAAACCCTTGTCAATCAAGGCATGCTTGATTTGGAATAATTTATTTGGATACTGATAAAGAGGGGAGGATCATCCATATGAAGCATAATCTCATCAAGAATCATAGAAGAAATGGGAAATTTAAGGGAAAGAAAAGTGTCCATGATTTATTCAATGTGTATAGACATATCTTCACACTATTGTAAAATTCTATCTTCTAATCTATATAAGGTGGATTCACATCATGTAAGGGGAGGATGAGGGATGTTCATTTAAAATAGGATCGACATAAGATGATTGTGATGATGAAAATAAGTTTACATAAGTTTGATAAATGGGATTTGAGATGGGAGATTAGTAAGTTCTATGATAGGATCCTATTCATAATAACCCATAAGGGGACTACTAGAGAGAGGTGCACAGTGTTAGAGGAGTTCCTTAAAAAGAGGAGCAAAAGCGCATGTAAATTTGTGTTAATATGATTTAGGAGGTTTAATTTGGGGATAAGTTGGTTGAATATCATGAGAAGATGAGGTAGTTGATGCAGGTTGGGTTTGAGATATATTTGAAGAAGTGGTATTAGAAGGTTGAGTATCATTGGTAATGGGTAAAGAGGTTGGAGAAGTTTTAGAAATGGTATGAGAAGTTTTATCCAATGAAGGTGTTGTAATTGGTTCATCAAAAGAGATAAGGTCTTACAACTTTGTTAGTTGAGTTGGGGAAGAATATTAGATAACATAGAAAGTGTGAGATGATTGGTGAGTGTGGGTGGGATGAGAATCAATGAAGGAAACTACCCTTTGCATATTAGTCATGTTGATCACATTCTCTTTAGGATTTGGGTCTATAATAATATCAACATTATTGGTAGAAGGAGTAGGCTTATCATTATTATCTTGGTGATTTGGAAGAGGGTCTTTGTAGATGGCCAAATGAGCATTATCCTAATTCAAATATTGAGTTTTGTTTTGTGTTTTTTGAGCTTTGAAGGCAACATCATACACTTTTTAACATTTAAAAATTAGAGAATCATGGTCAAAATTTAGACCAAGGAAGAAATCTATAGCTAAGTTACATAATTGCCTACAAGTCTCATGAGAGTGACCCCAACTAATATGAAACCATAAAAATTTATATGGATCATATTTTAACTTTATAGGGAAAGTGGGATCAAACTCTCATGGAAGAGGCCTTAGTAGACATTTTTGTAACTCCACTAAAGATAAAGGCTTATGAACATTGATTGTACTTATTGAAGAAACATGAGGATTAGGGATGTGGTTGGGATTAGAAGCTTAGGATAAAGAGCATTGGTAAATATATGAAAGAAGTTATCATCTGCCATGTGTTCACACTTGTTAGACAATGTTTTCTAATATTTTATGAAAGCTTGTGCAGTTTCTATCTCAAGTTACTTGTAATTAATAAAATGAGTCAAGGTATTTTGAGAGAGGTCACTAGTTTGAAACTCTTATACTAAAGAATTAAGTAAATATTCCAAACTATAGATGAAATGAGATTTGAGTTGGTTATACCAATCTAAATCATCTCTAGAGAGAATTTTTTCTAAGATCTTGGTAGCTGTAAAAGTGTTTAACTTGACCCAATCTTTGTATAGATTTCCAAATGTTTTTAAGTTTAGGGTAGGATCAGTTGACCAGTTGTAGTTAATTTTAGGGGTGATACCTCCGATATATATGTTATAAATTTGAGGTGTAAGAGGTTCATTTTGAAGGTGTTAGATTTTTTTGTTAACAAAAAGAGATTGAGGGATAAGATTGCCATGGGAATCCCTAAAGGGGTTGGGGGATTTTGGTTATGTACTCCTCATGGAACTTATTAAGGGTGATTTTGGAGATGAATAAGATGATTTTTAATTTACATCATTTGGTTAGCATTATTATCTTTGAAATCATTCATTTGATTAAGAGTTTGCAACAAAATTTGATGGGTTTGAGTAGTGTTATTTGTAGCATGTGAAGCATTTGCATTGGTATTAGTGGCTTGGGTACCATTATGAGTGGTGGAATGCATGATACTAGTAAATTGAGAGTAATTATTAGAAAATGAGGCACTAGTAACATGATTTTATTAGGTTGCAAAAGATGAACTAGTAGAAGGATTAGAAGAAGGAACACTAGTGACATGATTACCCTAGTTAGAAAATGATGTGCTAGTGGAAGAAATGTAGAAGAGAAGGTCTTGGAAAAGGCCCACGAGATGTTTAACCTTCCATGTTAGTAGAAACACTTGGAAAGGAGGTGGAGGAAATAGAGGAATGAGAGGTCATAGTATGAGAAGGGGTCAAAAGAGAAGGAAGAGGTTGAGAGGAAAAGAAGCTATTTACCCCAAATCCGTGTGAGAAGGTGGTGGAAGGTGAATAGGATTCCTCTATTTGACAACTTATCATAAGGTGATAAATAGTAGAAGGTTATTTTAATTGATGTTGATGAAATTCATTAATGAAGAAAATAATTTGTAGAGTATACTCTAATTTAGGTTGATTTTCTAAGGAGAAAAGAGGGTTGTAAACTAAATATGTATTAGGAGGGGTCCCATAGTTTTTAGTGTGAGTGGCCACATGCAAATTAATTGTATTTAGAGTAGAAGCCATAAGCTATTTATGGGAAAACTAATTAGGATTGGTAAGGCTCATCATAACTATTGAGTTTAACTCAGTATTGTACTCAAACAAGAAGTTATGATGAGAGAAAAAGGTTAATAATGACTAAGATGATGTAGATACAAAGGCCAATAATAAATATATAGAGTCATATAGGTTGTCTATGTATTATAACCTAAAAAGTAGAGACGAATATAGAGTCATTCATGTTGACTCTATATTATAGACAGAGGGAGAAAATAAGATGGTCAAGATACACAGTCATATAGGTTGACTGTGTTTTGTAACCTAACTGGTAGAGAAGAATATAGAGTCATGAAGGTTGAATTTGTATTACAGATAGGGAGATAAGTCAGTTTGATAAGGATACACATTCATACAAGCTGACTATACACTATTGATAGGGGGAAAATATAGTCTATAAGAGACTGCATCAACTAGAATGATAGTGTCTGAAATAAGGAAATTTTTCTACAAGATAAGCAAAGTGATAATAAAAGTAAACACACAAACAATTGGATCAAATTGAGTGACCTAATTGGGGTACACAACATAAAACCTTGTACTAATGCTAGCCAATGCAATTTTTTTTAATACAACATGTAATGATCATAGAGCAAGCAATCAACTAAAAAGTAAATGATAACTAAGTGGTCATCCTAAGTGTTATTAGATTATTAAAAGTGTTGATTTAAATTTTATAGGATAGTTGGCTAAAATACAAAACTAAAAAGGCAATCTATGGATGGTTTCAGGACATTTAGGCTAGATGGGATTTGTGTTGGCAGTGGTACTAGCTTGGCATTAGGGCCTACCCCTTCACTTCACAATCTCACAATAATAAGGGTGTTGGGTGATTTGACAATATATACCATTAACCATGTATTTATACTTGGCTATAAAACCAAGTTGTCTTCCCCCTTGGTGATGAAATCCAAGTAGGTAGGTCTTGGGAAGACAAGTGTTTAAATTCATTTTGAATGTTGTGTGATTTGGTAGTGTTTGAAAATGAGTAAAATAGTGTAACTAAATGGTAATTTGAAAAACTGCCTAATTATACTATGTGAGTTACTCTAAGTATGCAAACAAGTAAAAAATAAATGTGAATTAATTGCTAGAAAATAGTTGTTATTTCCTTGATTGAGAATAATAAAGAGTCAATTTAGGTGAAACTAGATGAAAAAAATACATAAAAAAATCAAATGGGTTGTTATTGTTATATATAATCAAGGTCTTTAAAAATAGAGTTGAATAGGTCAACTATGTCTCTTAGACAAAATACAAATTATAGAACTAAGTTGATCAGGTCAACCTAGTTGGTTATAGGGTTTTAGTTTTAAAGACTGCTAACTTGTGTAAAATATAAATGAAAAAAGTACTAAAATGATAGAGAGGGGAAAGAGAGGAACCTTGGTGGGCTTGAAGATGATTAAGATTGTAAAATTTTATGTTGGAGTGCCTTAAAAAATGCTTTCAAATTTTACAAACTAGATCAATTGGTTCGACCAAGTTCTACAAAACCCTATGCGCTAAAGAAGGATAAAGAATAGGGTCAACTTATTCAAAAATATTTGTTGACTTGTATGCTAATGGAAAGAATAAGATTAAAAAGTTTACTTGTTTGAATTTGTATTATAATCTAGAACTAAATAAGAGTAATATGTCTACCTATTCAATCCAATAACCTATAGCTGATGAAGACCTACACAGATAAAACAAAGCCATTTTCATGAAACTTTGTTTTAAACCTATGCAAAGAAAGTTATAACTATATCGACTAGTTTGATAAATTACTAAAAATATAGGAAATTATAATAAAATTATAAAATTATGGTGTGAAAGAAAATTTACAATGGGAAATGAAGTAGACCTATAAATCAATCCTAGCTCGGAGAAGATAAATCCTGCTTACACTTTCGATTGTGGATACATTAGATATTCAGGGTCATGACCAAGATGGATCCTCTATACCTAGCCAAGGGATATCTTACAACAATAAATTCACCATGGAGTGTTCCAAATCCTTTAGTCAAACAAAACTATGCAATAACCTTAACTAGGTCCTATGTTTTCATATTTACTAAACTAATAACAAGTAAAGCAAAATATAATCCAGTGCTCACCAAGGCTTGTGGCATAAAATGGGGGTAATAAACATGAAAAGTAAACATGTATATAAGACATATATAAACCTCAATTTATACATAATCCTAATGTATGGGAGAGAAGTACAAATTCATATCTATCTACTCTTCCAAAGGAGGAACAAAGTTAGGAATACTTATCTTTGAAGATGAACCCACTGAGCCTCAATCTATCCATTGGATAAGGTACTTTACAAGAGATTGTTATGGTCTATAAGGATGAAAAGGATAAATCAGATCTAGGTTACATAACCTATCAATTCATCCAAAATACTTCTTCACAAAACAAGATCCATATCTCTAAATAAAGTAGGAAACCCTAAGTTATGCTCCTCAAGTAGAATGGTGGATAAGTAGATGTAAAATATATATCTCTTCTTATTATCTTATTTTAGAAACTAAGAAATGGATGTGTTTATATAGGTAAATCTAACCCTAGTCCTTTCTTAAAGTTTAAACTGATCAGGTCAACCCAATCGACCTAGTATCATTATTGGAAAAAAAATTAGGTTACGGTCTAGGTAAGCTAAGGGCTGACCTAGACCCTAATAAGTTTTATCAATTAGAGTACAAGGTCAGGGGGGCCAACAATGTAATGTAAATCATTAAAAAGGGTTTTAGGTTAGGGAAGGGCTATTGAGGGTAGCAAATGACTAGAGGAGGGTGAAAAATAAGAGGAAAATCTTAGGGAAATGTTTTTAGGAGATGGGTGTGTATATAGAAAGTGGTAATAAAGGACACAATCCTATGAAGAACCAATGGTCTGCCCACCCCTTTCTTGATGTATCCCTTAAGACATGCACTCAAAGAAATTGAGACTCGATGGGTTCTTAGAAGATAGAAAGTGATACTAATTGATAAATTTTGAAAATATTATGTATACAATTTGAATGTTAAATGTTAAATATTTATGATGGATGATTAGGAAGGAAACAAATTCTTTCAATGAATTTTTCTAAGTCAGAATAAATTGTATGAAATTTTATCTATTACTGATGATAAAATATTTTTTAGTTTAATACTTGTTTATTGATAGTAATAAATTATTATATGGATTATTTTAGGAAAAATAAATAAGTATCTAATCATCATTACATGAATGCCTCAAGTTCAGGTGTTCATGTTGAGTTTTCAGATATCCTAAGAGGGTTTTAATTGGTGCATCCACCAATGGGGGTGGGATTCTCATTGGGTTTAGAACACCATTATGTGGCCTCCAATATCACCTAATGGAATAATGGTGGGTATTTTATTATTTTATGAATACTAATGTAGATGAGGGGGAAACACAAGTATTATTAATGGTGCTCCATATATTGGCCATGCCAAATTGATTTTTTCTTTAAAAATTTGTATAATACTCAATATTTACAAACTTCACATTCACTTTGTGATTTTTTATGTTGTGTTTTATATTTTAGTAGGTAGGGGCAAAGGAGAGCCAAGGTGATAAGGGTGTTAATGACCTCTATAATGAGTTTGTATCACATATATACATTAACCATTGGTTGTACTTATTATTTTTTCCTTCCAAATATTTATAGATTCTTCTTTTTACATTTCTATAATAGTCAATATTAGACCACTTCACACCCACCTTGTGATTTTCTATGTTGTTTTTTAGTATTTTAGCATAAGGGGCTAGAGTGGTGCCATGGTGATGAGGGTGATAATGAATCCTAAAATGAGTTAATCCCAAAAATGTGTGCATTGTATATACTTATTATTTTTTCCCTCATCATTTTCATAGATGCTTCTTTTTACATTTCTACAGTAGTCAATATTAGACCACTTCACATCCATTTTATGATTTTATATATTATTTTTTATTTTAGTGTGAGTTAGAAGAGAAAATTCAAGGTGATGAGGGTGATAATGAACACCATAATTATTTTATCCTCACAAATTTAAGCATCAAATTTACTTATTCTTTGTTCCTTCATCATGATCATAGATGTTTCTTGTTGCATATATTTCTAGATTGATGTGTATATGTTGACCATTGTGGTAACACAAGGTAGAGTAGGATAAAGTTGAGGAGAATTTTAATGAGGATGTGGATGATGATGATAGTGAATATATTATATACACCTTACAATTTTATCTAGAGGAGGAACTAAAACCTGTAAGAACATTTTCTTGTTTTTGAGGATGATTTCTTAATTTTGTTGATTTAATCATTATTTTTATGCTTCTAGCCTCATGATTATTTTTTGAATGAAATTTTATAGGAAAATATAATATTTTAGACATGGGTATCATGAATCATTATTTTCACTTTTACTTGATGCACCCATGAAACACATTTTTTGATGAGGGTGGCTATCCATTTTGGTCACTAAATAGACTGAATGCACTCATCAACTTAGGATTCATGACAAGTAACCCATTACAAGGAGGCCTATAGGTCATGTTGAAAATAGAAAAAAGAAGATGATGGGAAGGGAATACACTAAAATGTAAGTGAAATGTGGTCAATAGACCGAATTTTAAAAATTATAATGTGAATAAGAGGGATAGATTGGAAAGATCATGGATGGCGAGGGAGAATGTCCTCCAATTATGTAATCTCAATGAGATAGACTTATAGGCTATAAATGAATAAATGATTGCATATGATTCAAGTTAAAACATGGAATAGCGAAAGAAATCATGCATAAGGTGGAGAAAGTATTATCAAAAAATGGATTAAAGATGACTAAGGGTAGAGCAAGGGCAAGGTGCATGAAACATTGTACATCAGGTTAGATGTAATGTGTTGAATATTTTGCATACATGAAAATTTAAGGTGATTTTACATTTATGAATAATAAATTTTATTTTTTACATCAATAATCATTATAATTTGAGAGATATGACCCTCATACCTATTCTAGTGATGATAATGGCATTACTTTGAGGGAGTACCTTTCATGGAAAGGGAAAAGGGTTTATGAGGGGATAATTTTTTTGTGGTGATGATGAGATCCTCACACAAGTAAAATAAATGAATATGTCTAAACAAATGTTTATTATAGTTATATTTAACACTAACATTATTATAATATTCTTTATTGGTCCTTTGTAGAGGAATGCCATAAAAGAAGCATGAGACCCCAAGGTTATTATATTGTTGAGTGATAATGATAGAAATTATGAGGATAATTTGACCATTGGTGCCCCTGACATAGACTCTAATTATTTTTCTACACATAGTTTTAGTTTTCACTTTGGTGCTAATGTGTGGTTGTAGGCCTTAAGTTATATGGTTGTAAAAGGCACCATAGTATCTGTTAAGTGAGGCTAGATTTGAGATGGTGTGCCTAACCTAAAAAGCTATTGTATTTTCAATATTTAAAGGGGTTTTTATGAGGATCCATAACCACTTACCTTTTCTAGGATTGAGGAGGACATATTTCAAAACAATG
The DNA here is from genome assembly GCA_037957365.1 of Torreya grandis. NCBI lineage: Eukaryota > Viridiplantae > Streptophyta > Pinopsida > Cupressales > Taxaceae > Torreya > Torreya grandis. The sequence continues at coordinate 3,566,240 of JARHVA010000584.1, forward strand.
TCCACTCAAATGCAATTTGGAATTTTAGTGACATCAACATTAACAGATCCAATAGTAATATGTAACAATCATGAAAGGTTTGCATGGTGACATCATATTTAATTCCATTTTGTTTCATTAAACCCCACCATTTTTTTTTAAATTTTATTGTATCTTGTAACTTGATTTAGGATTTGGATGAATATGAGGTGACATCCTTGAAACTATCTTGATCTATTTGTTGGTGGTATGAGATTTACTTTTAATTTATAAAATTAATAACTTATTTCTTGATGTAAGTGTCTCATAATTTATTTTAGTCAACATTTATAACCTTGATAATTTTAAATGTAGATATATTCATGGTAGGGTGACATATACTCACATTCATTACTCATCCACTTTTATATATACATAATATTTTCAAACTTTATCAATTACTGATGATTTTTATCTTGAAATATCCCATTGAGTCTTAATATCTCTGAGTGAAAGCCCTAAGGGGTGCATCAATAAGGAGTGGGTAGACCATTGCTACTTTACAAGATTATTGCCCCTTATTTCCACTTGTTATCAATCCAAATAGATCCTAAAAACATTCCCCTAAGCTTTGTCTCCTATTTTGCACCCTCTTCTAGTCTTGTACCACCTTCATTAGACCTTTACCTAACCTAAACGCCTTTTTATTATTTTACATGAATAATTCAACCACATAAAACTTGTATTTTTATTTACAAAGCTTACTAAGAACTAGGTTGACCATAGTCAACATAGTTCATAACTTAGTTTTTTGCCAATTTTAGTACTATGTCGACCAAGTTGACCTTGTTGGCCTAAAATTTCAAAAGGGTTTAGGGTTAGATCTGCCTATATAAACACATCCATTTCACCATTATTAGAGATATAAGAGTTAATTATTCATTTACACTTATTTATAATATACTCTTCCACCATTCTACTTGAGGAGTCTTAGCTTAATGTTTCTACTTGGAGAAGAATATTATATTGTGGAAAAGTATTGGATTCTTTGGCCTTTCTTAGTGACCCTTACAAATTAAAACAACCTCTTATGAAAAACCTTTGTCCAAGGGAGCTATCGAGTCTCAACGGGTTTGTATTCAAGGTAAGTATCTCTAACTTTTCTCATCTCTTTAGTAGATAGAAGTAACATAAGTAATGGATTTTGAATAATTCTTCTCTCTCCAATCATTAGGGTTTTACCTATACATATCTTAAATAGGATTCTATTATTCATGTTTACTTTTATTTTTTAATAACCCCATGTTGTGTTAAAATATTTAGTGAGCACTAGATTATATTTTTAGTGAATATGAAAACATAGGACCTAGTTAGGGTTATTGCATAGTTTTACTTGACTAGAAGCTTTAAAATCCTCCCTAGTGATATTATTTATGGTAAGAGATCCCTTAGATAGGTATAGTGGATCCATATTGGTCATGACCTAGATTATCTAATGTATCCCTAATCAAAAGTGTAAGTAGGATCTATCTTCTTCGAGCTAAGATTGATTTGTAGATCTGATGTATTTCCCATTGCATACATTCTGGTAAACTCAACATAAATCTAACCCTTGTAAGTGTTATTTCACACTTTAATTTATATCATTTTATTATTTTATTATATTTTTGATACTATATTTACCAAGCCAGTATATTTTTAACTTTTGTGTATAGGTTTAACACATAGTCATATCAAAATGACTCTATTCTTTCTATGTAGGTCTTCATTAGATATAGGTTATTGGATCAAATAGGTTGACATATAACTATTATTCATTCCTAGATAAAAACTAAGTTGAATAGGTCAACTTAGTCTTTTAGTCAGCATCCAAATAAAAAACTAAGTCAGACATATCAACTTAGACTTTTAGTCAGCATCCAAATCAACAAAATAAGTCAAATAGGTAAACTTAATCTTTCAATCAACATCTAGATCAACAAACTAAGTCAGATATGTAAACTTAGTCTTTTAGTTAAAATCTAGATCAATAAACTAAGTTGGATAGGTCGACATAGTCTTTTAGTTAGCATATAGATCAACAAACTAAGTCAAAAAAGTCAACTCAGTCATCTTATCTTGCTTTAGCATGTAGGTTTTTTATAATTAGGTCAACTAGTTGAATTAGTTTTCATAACTTAAAATAAACATTCAAGGAACTTCAATAGAAAATTTTCAATCCTCATCATCCTCTAACCCACCAAGGTTACTCTCTTTCTCTCTCTTTATTAATTTAGTACTTCATTATAGTTCTATTTTGTGCAAGTTGGTAGTATTCAAAACTATCCTACAACAAACTAAGTTGACCTGGTCAACTTAGTTTTATAGCCTATCTTCTATCTAAAAGACTAAGTCAAGCTAGTTGATTTTTTTCTTAAAGACTCTTGATTTCATAGAATAGTAGCGACCTAGTCAACTCTATATTGTATTGTTTACATACAATGTCATCTAAATTGACTCTATACTATTCTTAATTTGATAATTAATAACTATTTGTTAGTAATTAAATCACACTTTCATTTTTAGTTGTTTACATGCCTAGAGTAGCTCACATAGTGTAATTAGGTTCTTTTTCAAATTACCATTTAGTTAAATTATTTTACTCTTTTTTTCACACACTACCAAATCACACAATATTCAAAATGCATTTAACATTTGTCTTCCCACAACCTACCTACTTAGATTTCATCACTAAGGGGGAATCCATCTTGGTTTTTTGGCCAATTATAAACACATGGTTAATGGTATATATTGGTAAATCACTTGACACCCTTATCATTATGGGATTGTGAAGTGAGGAGGTAGGTCCCAATACCAAGCTAGTACCATTTCTAATATAGATCCTTTTCAGCCTAAACATTCTAAAACCATCTATAGAATGCTTTCTAGCTCCCTATTTTCATCCAACTTCCCTATCACACTTAAAATAACACTTTAAAATAATTTAACAACACTCAAGATGACCACTTAATTAACACTTAATTTTAGTTGACTATTTACTCTCTGATCATTATGTGTTATATTACAAAAACTTTCATTAGCCATAGTTGGTGTAATGTTTTGTGTTGTGTGACCCAATTGGATAATTTTCATAGATCCAATTATTTGTGTGTTTTTCTATTTCTTGCTTTAATTATAGTACAAACATTTCCATTATTTTATCACATTATCATTTTGTTTGACACAGTCTCTTAAAGACTATGTTTTCCCCTATTTATAGTACTTAGTCAACCTAATTGACCCTATAATTTTTTTTTTCAATCATATTATAGTATTGAATCAACCTGGTCAACCTTGTATCCTTATTAGATTATGTTTCTCCTTATATGTATTACTAAGTCAACTTGGTTGACCCTATATACTTATTTGCCTTCTATCTAGTAGTACTAAGTCATCCTAGTCGACTCGATTTCTTCTCAACTCCCTTTTTAGTAATATATAATCGACTGAGTCAACCTTGTATTTGATTTCTAACCTTGCTCTTCTATCTATATAATTTAGTTCTGTATCCATGATTTTTCTCTCTTCTTGATTAAAACTCTATTCATTTCCTCAAAACATCATAAAATCCACAATTAGAATCTTCTTAGACAACTTAAATCTATTTAGACACTATACAGGGTATTATTTTCTCCCTTTCTTTACCTCCCAAGAGAACCCTCACTCTTAGAGCACCTCTTCTCCTCCTTCACCAATGGATTGTAACATGGTTCAAATCACACCTCAAGATAAAGTAAGTGGATTTGATCCTTTTTATACCTATTAAGATAATTTTAATCTTCAAACTTTTCAACATAATATGGGATCAATTGACACAAGTCCATCCAACAATACCACTAGTAATCCAACTTCTAATAACCCTCCCCTTAATATAAATTCAAGGAGTTCTCCTATAAACACCAACCTGCCAATTGATATGAATCAACTTATTGCACAAGTCATACAATAAATGAACATAATGAAAACTTATAACACCTCTCAAATGATGTAGTTACAACATCATTTGATCAATATGGATAATCAACCTCCATTTCTAACTCCTCAAGCTAATCCAAAATTTATTCCTCCACCTCTTAGAGATGCCTAAGAAATGTTATTGCTCAACCTATCATGAACAACAAAATACTTCAAAATATCCAAAATGAGCCTTTAGATCATTTCATCATTTCCATTGATATCTATAATATATATCCAACTATCAAGGATGGTGGGACTATAGACATTTCATCTTTTATTAAAGCATTTGGTAATATTCATAAAGAGTGGATACGAACTAATAATTTCACCACAACTAAACTTCTAGTCAAAAACTTCACTAGAGATATATTAGAATGGTACAACTAACTTCCCTAATATTTCATATAAAAAATTGAGGATTTAGTCAATCTTCTAGTTAAATAGTTTCAACATAATGACCTTCCTAAAAATTGCCTTATCCATTTCATCAATTCTAAGCAATCTCCCATCAAATCAGCTCATGATTTTATCAAATGATGGAAATCTATGGCCTATAAGGCTGATCATAACATGACTTATGACAATTTGTTCAAACTCTTTATAACTACTTTAACTACTTCGCTTCAATATAAGGTTTATAAGTTTGCTCCTCAAATGCTTAACAAAGATCTTGACTAAGCCAAATGTTAAGACTTCCTCATGAAGCAATTCAAACCTAATACCAAATTCCTTGAAGGATATTTTCAAACTTCTACTAATACCATCACTGGCAATACTCTTGAAACCAACTAGGAGTTACCGAAGCCAAAAATAACCCATATTATCACATTCCACTAACTATGTAGTAAATTAAATAATTCTTAACACTCTCTAAACCCTTTACTTATCCTAATAATCATCATAAATGGTATGAACCCAATCAATTTTGTTGGTTCCATGTTGAAATGGGTCATTCCCATAAAACTTATCGAAGGCTTACTATTTTTTTTGTCTCTTACATGCTTATTTATTCCTTCAATCATGAAGCCATGATACAACTCCATCGTTAGAGTACAAAATCACTTCTCAAAAATGACAAGCTCCCAAACCTTCTTCTTCTAATAACCAACAATCCATTCCCACATCTAATGATCAACAAAATACCAAGGATGTTTGTGATATTGATGCCAACTATGACCAATATTATAATAATTCTCAATATGTTAATGCAGCTAAGGTCAACTATCATTGCAAACCAGCTCATAAAGATCTCATCACAAAACCTAGAAAACCATATTTGGAAGAATAACTTCTCAAAGATACTACATCCATTCATTTAGCTTCAAAAGCCTATGAGTAACCACATCTTTCTTTTAAGCCTATAACCACTTTTATTCCTTCAAAATCTACCTTAACTTCTACACCTCACATTGGTTCTTCTTCTAAATCCCATTGGAAATTTCTCAAAGAACTCAACTCCATGCCTTACAAGATTCCACTTATGGAGTTACTTCATACTTCCTCTAATCATCACAAGTTATTCATGTAAAAATTATAAGATATTAAAGATCCATATTCTCTAGATGAAGAACCACCCTCTATTGAGCCCCAACCTACTAACATGCATACCATTGAATTGATTTATCCCTCTTCGAAACCATCCATTGAATTTTTTGAAGAGGACATGATCAATGCTGAAATCTTTTTCTACACTAATTATCCAACCCTATTCATTAAAATAACCATTAACACCACCTTTATTCATAATGTTTTAGATAATGAATGGTCTAATATTAATGTGACTATTGATAATTTTATCCCATAGGTCAAATTGTCACCCCTACCATTCAAACTTTACATATTATGCTGGTTTGTCTTATGAGTTAGTTATTGATCCTAAAAAGTCCTTGAAATAATCCATATTTAACAAGCCTGTTTGAGGTATTCACTTTAGTTTTCAAAGGATTTTTGTGATAAAAGCATCATGGAGGCTTATTTGGGTTCTTAAAAAAGGTTCCATCTCTAAGAAACCTTTTCTAAAAGGAATTCTTTAGAAAGGACTTTTCAAAAGCCAAAAAGGAATTCTTTTGGAAGGAGAACTTTTCAAATAGACAAAAGGGAATTCTTTTGGAAGAAGGTTATTTGCAATTTTCCCAAAGGATATCTTTTCGAAGGGATTGTTTTGGACATTTTATCCAAAACAACTTTTCCGAAGGGTTCTTTCAACTTTTTTGAATGGTTCATTTAGAAGTTCTAAGGGTTCTTTCAACTTTTTCAAAAGGTCATTTTCAAATTTTTAAGGATCATTAAAACTTTTTCAAAGGGTTCTTTCAATTTTTATGAAAGGTTATTTTCAAATGTTTTGAAGTGGTCATTTCAACTTTTTTGAAAGGTCAATTTCAAAGCTCTGAAGGGTCCTTTTCAAAATCAAGGGCACTTTTCAATTTTTTTAAAGGGCTATTTCCTTTCAAAAAAAGTCCATTTCAAGAAGTCTGAAGGGTAATTCAAGGTTTTTGAAGGGTGGACAAATTGTCCAAAAGAAAAGACCATTTTCAAAAGTTTGAAAGAATTATTTTAGGAGAAAAGTCTAAAAAAATTCTTTCAAGAAAAAAGTCCAAAGAAATTCTCCAAAAGGTCATTTTCAAAAATTTAGAAAGGTCCATTTTAAGAAAGCCGAAGGGCATTGTAATTTTTTTGAAGGGTCACTTGACATGATTTCCTTCGAACAAATTATCTGTGAGAAAGTGATAAACAAAAAGTCTGAAGACATGAATTCCTTCAGACAAATTGTTTGAAGGAAAAGTCCATAAGCAAAAGCCCAGTGAAATAAGCCCTAGACAAAAAGTTCAAAGAAATAAGCCCTAGATAAAAAGTCTGAATGAAGTGTCCGTGGGAGAAAATGATGAAACAATTCTTTCAAAAAAGTAGCCAAAGAGAATTTTTTGAAAGAAAATTTCATCTCAAAGTGCTGAAACAATTCCTTCAAAAGAAAAGTCTGAAAGAAATAAGTCCATAGAAGAAGATAGAAACAAATAGCCCAAAACAAAAGGCTGCACGGAAATAGCTTGGAGGAATACGTGTAGAAATGAAGAGCCTAAGAGAAAAAGGCTGATGAACTTCAAGGAGCTAACATGGAGTTTCAAATGCTGCATATCTAATATTAACATGGAATTTCATGCATGTTTCAATTTTCAAAGCCCCTTTTCATGCAAGTAGAGGTCATTTGGAGTTAATTGGTCTTGAGTTTGAGTTGACTTTTATCGAAGTGTCACATCTATTCTGATTTATCTTATTAATTTAAGGTTTTCAATACTTCCAACTTGTTTAAACTAAATTTATTCACCTAAGGATTGGCATAACATCATCTCATGCAGAATGGAGTTACTTGGAGTTGACTAGATAAGGCTTATCATGCATTTTCCTTGTTTTCCATGTAAAGGACTTTATTTTGTTTCAACTCAAGTTCCAAACATATCAAGTGGAGTTTCTCTTTGAATATTTGGTGTAGATTTCATGAATGAAGCAGATTAGTCCAAGATGGGCCCACCATCTTTTCCAAGTGCCAAAGAGCTTTTTCATGCAAGACATAAGACAAAAGGATATTATTTAAAGGATGTGTTATATTTTGATAGCTCAAGTTAGACTTATGTGATATGGGAATTAATCTCCTCTCCTATTTTTAATGCCAATCTCTTGGATTTTGTATTCTTTTTACTATATAGGTTGGCTTTTTAGCTTTCAAATGGATCTCTCTTTTTGTAAGACCAAACTCTACCAAAATTTGAGTTTTATAACCTTTTTAGATAAATATAAGGACTATTTTTATAATAAAGGGTGATGGTATAGTGTATTTATGTCGGTGATTTGCATATGTGATAAAAATTTCCTCCTTGTCAAGTCTTGATGATTACCTAGTTACTAGTTGATCAGTTATGCAGGTCATGTTTTATGTTTGATGTCTTTTGGCTAAAGTTACAATAGATGTAAATGGCTAGTTAGTGCTTTGAATTAGACATATTCCATCATTTACCTCAAACTTTAATCACCAAATAAAACCTTTTCATGAAATACTGATGCATAGGAGTCAATTGGAGTTGAAAGTTCAATATTTTTCTTATATAATCAATGTTTTTAGAAGCTTGAATTGAGTGGATGAATTAAAATACATGTGTATCACCATCACTAGATAGGATTTTCCTTCAATTTTCTTTCTTACCTTTTTCCTTTTCCCTTTTTACATAAATTTATAGTGTAGATTAGGAATCATAATTGATACACCAAAGGGATCTAGCCCTTAGAATCTAGAGATTTAATCTGCTAATTAGGCCATCCACAACCTAGGATTGTTTCCATGTTTTAGCAGATTGTGAAAGCCTAAAACTACCTTCACAAGGGTGTGAGTCTGATTGACAAATTTTTTTGGCATGTTTGGTGGGACACTTATTCCTTGGCATAGCTAAATTTTGGAGTTGAGAAGTATTTGTAGTAGAGGATAATATCTATCTTTATCACAAGCTAAAGATTCTTTAGGTTACAGAGTTCATAACATCATTCAGGTAATTATTTCATGCCAAAGGTTACTATGAGGTCAACAAGCAAAGGTATTAATTTTTAATTAATTAAGTTTTCTTCTACATCATATAAAAGATCAAGGTTTATTAGGATAAACTCATATCCTAAAAAACAATATTTGTCTCTTGGTTATCCTACTATTCTAATCACTACAATCCCCACTATCCAAATGGCTATCAGAAACTAGGTGTTTGTTCCATTCAATAGAGGTAGCCCACTGAATTTAGCCTAGTTTGATAACATTCTGGTGTCTACCCTCAAGAGCATCCCATTATTCTTAGGATAAAATCAAATAAACCCTATTGATCATATCCAAGATGTGTCTAATCTTTGTTCAGTCCATAATATTGTTGAGGATAATGTTGTTATTAGATTGCTTATTGCTTCCTTCAAAATAAAAGCATTACAATGGTATAGAAACCTACCACTAAACTCCATTTCTACCTGGGATGAATTGGGTGTAGCCTTAGTCAAGCAATTTGAAGACAAATATGATCACCTCTTTTTGGTTGAATAGTTAACTACCATAACGAAAGCTCCTTATGTGTTCATGTCTAATTTTAATCTCAAATTCTAAAAGACATGGAATAGGATACCTATGTTGATTAGGCTATCCCTTGAATATTCATTATTGTAATATTTGAAATCCCTTAACTCTAACATTAGTGTGATGATATAGTTAATGGGTGATACTACATTACCGAATGCTTATGAGGTTGTAATAAGGGCAGAGAATAGTTTGATACAAGCTTGTAAGCTTTCTCCATAGCCTCCAATGTCTATATTCTTAGAATTTAATTCTATACTAGCCCCTCAAGTTTCTCAAGTTCCTCAAATTTCATCCTTATCTCTTATTCCATCACCTCAATTTAAAATTATAGCCCCTACTAGTTAAGCTAGTGAGATAGGAGAGTTGAAAGGCTTATTACAATACTTTGGGAATGAATTAGTGAAACTCAAGAGACAAAAATATTCAACTAATAGGACCTATCAACAACAAAATTAGACCACCTATCAGCCCTTCAAAGATAAAAAGCCTCCTTATCAAGGTTTTAGAGAGAATATACCACCTTATCAAACATAAGGAGCCATAACTCTAGCTAAGCCATATGTTGACCTTGATCCTAATGCTCCTTCCAATTCAAAGACAATTTTTCCCACCCCACCTCTAAATAACTTGATGTAAGATTCACGTTGGTATTCCTCAAATCTCAATGATGCTTAAAACCAAGCCTTGGTATCACAAAACATCACTATGCCACAAATTACACAAGAAGAGTTTTATTTTCAATGAGGTCAGTACCAAGATACAAGTTTGGCATCACAAGAAGAGACTCAAAAATTTCAAGGTAATTCTAATGCCATTAATTTAAATTGGCAAGTGGATGATCATGTTTACTCAGGGTATTGAAACTAACTATACAAGTGGTCAAGTCACATATATAACTAGAGCTAAAATAAGAGCCATTAATGAGGCTCAAGTGGTGAAAAATGATTCAAGTAATCCTAATGTTTTTTATAAGAGTACAAAATATAAAATTTCTGCCCCTACAATTCAAAAAAATTAGAGTATAGAGGTTAGTAAAGTTCATCAAATACCTCTAGTTCATGAGTAGCTAGTGCTTCAGAACATGCAACCAAAGGTTGGTGGATCTTAGTTAAGTCTATTAGATAAAATGAATATTTATAATATAAAAATTATCATGTGGGATTATCTTTCCATCCCAAACAAAAATATATGCTCATCCAAGATCTTTTAGCTCTCAAATTATCTCCAAAACTGGTTGAAAAAGAAGGTGTTGTTTTAACTAATTTGAATTAGTCAACTAGAAAATAAGTACATCAAGTAAATAAGATGATAAAGGTGGAAAAAATTGAGGTAAAATAAAATAAAACTCCTCTTTCTACCTTTTTTTGATAGTGGGTGATACCTTGATTCATTACTGTATGTTGGATAGTGGAGCTAGTAGTACAATCATGCCTAAATAGATTACAGACAAGCTCAACCTTGTTTATGAGCCAAACAATAAGGAGGTATTGAAATTTTATGGGTCACCAAAAAATATGATAAGAATAATCAAAGATATAAAATTTACATTACATGCTTGTCCCAATGTCACTATTCAATAGGATGTTGTTGTGGTAGACTTGCCTCCTTATTTTGCTATGTGCCTTTCAAGGGACTTCACCTCAAATATTGGGAGATATTTATAAGATGATTATAATTATTTTATGTTAAAAATGAGGTATGTTACCAAGTTAATGATTTATTTTAAACCTATTTCATGTTTCTATATGGAGCCATATATGCCAAGTGTTTTGAACACTAACTATATCATCTTGGATGGTGTACTAGAAACTAGTGGAGTAAAAAATAGATCACATTTGGATGGAGTTATATATTTATTTATTGATGTGTGGGATTAAATTTTCATGATCATGATCATTATAACCTAATTGAATAATAAGGACTCAATGTGTATTTCCTTTACGAGAATGATGTACCAATTTCAACCATGGTTAAAGATGATGAATCTAGTGAAGGTTTGTGGAAATTGTACTTTGATAGATCAAGGAATAAACATGGTACTAGGGATGGAATTATGTTTATTTATAAAAAAAAAAGGTATTTATATTTTATTAAGCTTCAGTTTAGTTTTTCAAATAATGTTACAGAGTATGAGGCACTAGTTCATGGTTTGCGGTGGGCTAGGAAGATGAAAGTCAATTCTTTGCAAGTTTTTGGTGATAGTGAACTTATAGTTCACCAAGTAAGTGGTTTAAATGTCTATAAAAATTTATTTCTTAAATATTAAAATAATATAATATGGGACTTACTTGAATATTTTCAAGCTTTTAACATTCAAGAAATACCAAGAGGTGAGAATAAACACACAAATAGGTTCGCTGCCATTGGGTCATAATCTAGTATCCCAACTGATATAAAAAGAGATAAAATTTAGTCACATATAAAGGTGGTTTTAAGGTCATTTATTCTATATAATCATGATAATTTTCATGTGTCCAAATATGATAATCAAATTATGAGATTCTTGCAAGAGGAGCTGAGTTTTCTTCAAAAAACCAATCAAAGTATTTGTAGAAGTATGGTGATCAAGTTATGAAACTAAAAACAAATAAGTTACACAAGAGATTGGTCACACTTGATAAAAGTTTTGATGGTGATGAATAGTTAAGGAAGGATAAGTCATCCTTGTCAACAAAATAATAACACTATGCCAATGTGGAGATTGCAACTGGTAAGAATTTGAAGTTGGGTAAGGTATGCACTCCTTCATAAAAAGAAGCTTTCATTGAGTTATGCATAACTTTTTTTGATGTATTTTCTTGGAAACATAGTTATCTCTAGGTATTAGATCCAATTTTATCTCAACACACCATTGAGTTAGAGGATGCAACTAAATAGGTGAGACAAAGACAAAGGCCCATCTATCCTAAGCTTGAGCCTTTAATAAGAGCTAAGCTTCACAAGCTCATAGAGTTAGCTATTATATTTCCAATAAAGCACTCAAATTGGGTGGAAAATCTTGTTATGGTACAAAATAATAATGGTGAGATTATATTATATGTTGATTTCCATGATTTGAATAGGGCTTCACTTAAATATCACTATCCATTTCCACTATTGGAAAAAATTTCATAGCTGGTTGTAGGTTCAAAAAGGTTTTCTTTGCTGGATGGATATAGTGGCTACAATCATATTTTGGTCAAATAAGAGGACCAATTTAACATACCCTTCATAACTAAATAGGGGACATTTGCATATAGAAAGATGTCATTGGTTTATGATAAGATCTTGATATTTAATATATACAAAGATACCCTTAAGGTAGGGAAACACCATATAATACTCCTTTAGGAAGGAATAACTCTAAAATGTCTCATCGAGGGGACAACCTCCAATATCCTCTTATAATATAAAAATCAATGCTTACTTTATATCTTTACCATGATAATCATATCCTATATATAGACATCTATCTAACCCATATATGGGTAACCTCCTAATCCCAATGTAGGCTGACCATTACCCAATGTACTACTTTTATAAGTTACTCCATTATCCTAATATATTATACTCATATAACTAAGGGGTTGTGTGCCACATTTCAACATCTCCATCAACCCATATACATTAATATATCATATCCTTAGGTACATAACATTACTTCCCTTCTTGACATGTTTCATCCCTGAAACATAGGAAGAAACCAAATAATGAGTGTGCTTCAAATAATTGCACACTTGTCTCCAATATTGATCATCTAGCCATCCATATGTGATTTTGGCAGGTGATATCTCTCCAAGCTTATTTCCAAATTCCATTGTGCTCCTCTGATTTTGTTCATGATCATAGTATACTATTTTGGTGTCCAAGCATAATTATTCTTCTTTTTATTCCATGTATCATAGTATTTTTTCTTTGAATTCCATGCATATAAATAATGATGAAAATTTTTATTTCCTGTATAGACAAAGTGATTATTGTTATGACACTTCCTCACTTGGTTCCATGATTGTTTCCTCTCATAATGATGTGGGTGTCTATATATCTCAACCTTTTCCAATACTTTGACCTTATCTACCTTTGCTTCTACCTCTTCCACCTTTTCCTTATTTTTCTCTTGAGTAGATGAAGTGTTCATTTGTAGTGTGTCTTTATCTATATCATCTGAATCTTCATCACCTATTTCAATCTCATCTTCATGATCTACCTGGATTGTTATTGGTGCCTTTTTCACTCTGATATCTTGTAAAGTGATCTTCTTTTTCCTATACCAAAACTTCATGAAATTTTTATGAACATTAATATTCATTATTCTCAAAGTCTCTAACCATGGATATCCAAGAACTATATCCACATCATCCATATACAAAGCATAAAAATATGAATGCAAAACATATTTTTCCATAATAAGCTTCAAATATTTAAACATTAAAATATTATTACCATATACTTGAACCTCCTTGATATTATTTACTTGAACATGTAGATTCTCTTAATGAATTTATACTTGCTGGTATGGTTTATGGACATAACCACCTTCTTATTTTGAATGCATGCATGAAATTGAAAAATTGACTCAGATTTCTTTGGAGCCAAATTATTTCAACCCTTCTCTTCTTCTTCTTCTTATTCTTCTTCTTTATCATCATTATTTTCTTCCTTTTCTACATCCTCTTTTTATTTTATAACCCATCGATCTAGGAAGATTTTTTCCATTACTTCCCATGAAGAAAACTATTGCACAAAGCTCAATTAATTACACCACCAATGTTGTGCAGGCCCAGACAAAGAAAGAGATAATTCTATTTTCCATAAAATTGTTTTAGTATTATTATCCTTAAAATTGATCCACAATTCTCTAGCATCAACATCATCTTCCCCTAATTTTTTTTTAAACTCCATGATCCATAAAAAAATTAGGGTTCATGAAACCCTAAAATATGAATAACTCATATAAAACTGATCCATAAAATCGCAACAAATCACTCCAAATAACTCAAAAAATTCTGAAATTTTTAATTTGCTTCTCTTATATCTTCTTACATCTCCATGAAAAAATTTGAATAAAAATTCCCTATATTTTAGAAGATATAACAAAATTATTAAAAACCGTAAAATAGAAATAACTCCCTCAAAACTAATCAAAAGATATAGATTTTTTTAATATGACTTATTTAAAATATTCTCCACATCCAATAAAAAATTTGTGGAAAAATTAGAAACCAATCAAAATTTATTGGTGATTCAAAAAAATTAGGGTTTCACTCCACAAATTGCCCAAATCGAATCTCTGATACCACTTGATAAGATCTTGATATTAAATATATGCAAAAATGCCCTTAAGGTAGGGAAACACCACACAATAATCCTTTAGGAAGGAATAAATCCACAATGTCTCTTCGAGGGGACAACCTCTAATATCCTCTTACAATAGAAGACTCAATGCTTACTTTATATCTTTACCATGATAATCCTCTCCTATATATAGACATCATTCTAACCCATGGATGAGTAACCTCCTAATACCAATGTAGGCCAACCATTACCCAATGTACTAATTCCATAATTTACTCCATTATCCTAATATATTGCACTCATATAACTAACTAAGGGGATGTGTGCCACATGTCGACATCTCCATCAACCCATATACATTAATATATCATATCACTAGGTACATAGCAATTTATCTAATGCTAGAGTAACCTTTTAGAGAGCCATGTATATGAAATTTCAAGGCCTTATTAATAAGTTTTTACTTGTTTATTGGATGATATAATAATATTTTCAAAGAGTACAAGTGATCACATGGTTCATCTCAAGCAAGTGTTCAAAAGGTGTAGGCAATTTGGGGTATCTCTAAATCCCAAAAAGTATGTCTTATACATTCATGAAGGTAAAATCCTTGGCCATGTGGTTTCAAAGTATGGTTTAAGCATAGATTTTGAAAGGGTAGACTCCATTCTGGCACTCTCCTTGTTGAAACATAAAAAGGCGATGCAAAGCTTCTTTGGGAAAATTAACTTCATAAGGAGATATATTTTAGATTTTGCCATTTTAGTTAAGCCACTTACAACCATGCTAAAGAATAATTAGAGCTTCAACTGGTCCAAAAAAGGAGTAAAGAGATATGAATATATTAATAAAGACATAGCTAGTGCTCCACTTATAAATATAGATTTCATAAAGGATTTCATTTTGTATACATATGCTAACATGGACACCATTTCAGGCATTCTCATGCAATAGAATCATGAGGCTTTGGAGTAGCCAATAGCCTTATTTAGTCAAATCTTTAAAGAGTATGAAACAAGGAATTCTTTTATTGAAAAACATGTACTTTTAGTTATAAGGTCTCTTACAAAGTTTAGATACTTGTCTAATAATAAGATATACCTAATGGTTTCTCATCCAAGCATCAAGGAGTTACTTTTGAATAAAGATATAAGTTAATATATATATGGTTAGATAACCAATGTAATTAAGGTCACAAAGCTAATTAGAAAGGACTTTGTGAGCATCTAGCTCAAGACTTAAAAGAGATTAATGAGGTTGTTTTGGTTTCAAATGATGAAGAGGTTGCAGCTAGTCATACCTCACCTTCTAACTGGTTTCATGACTTGGTAAGCTATCTCCAAGATAATATTTATCCCTCTCATCTAAGTGATTCAAAAAGAAGATATTTTAGGTTGTAATCAATTCTATTTTTGCTTGTTGATGGTGTTTTGTTCAAGAAGGATATCAATGACATGTTGCTAAGATGTATAGAGCCAAGCCAAAATTAGAGATTGTTTAAAAAATTACATGATAAACATGGTGGAAGACATTTTTTTGTAAGAACTACAGCCCTTAAGATCATGAGAGGTGGGTACTATTGACCTAGTATATTTAGTGATTGTCATGCATGGGTAAGGAAGTGCAAATGGTGTGCAATGTTTATAGGAAAAGTGAAACTTGTAGCCTTAACTCTTCAACCAATTGTGGTAGATCAACCCTTTATCTATTGGGGATTGGAATTCATTGGTCTCATAAATCCTCTTTCAGGTTTAGGACATAAATTGATTCTACCTGCTACATATCACTTCACATGTTTGAAAGAAGCAGTGGCATTGAAAGAAGCAAACAAAACCAATGTTCTAGATTTCTATGAAAGTTTGATTACTAGATTTGGAGTTCCTTTAGCTATTATTTTTGATAATGCAATGGATTTTATGGAAACTAGGATCAACCAATGGGATGTCCAACATGGAATTTATCTTAGCACTCCATCAAACTATTATCCACAAGGCAATGGCCTTGCTGAATCTATGAATAAGAACCTATTGAAGATCATAAGAAGGACTATTGAAGATAATCAAAGGTCATGGCATATCAAGTTAAAGTCAGCTCTACGTGTTGATAGGATCACCTACAAAAGATCAATAGCCAACTCTCTATACAAGCTGGTATATGGTAAGGAAGCAAGGTTACCCATTTCTCTTGAGTTTCCTACTTTATAACTAATGCATCAACTTTAGTTATTGGAGAATGAGCCCATAGAGATCAGGTATGTTGAGCTTATGAATTTAGAGGAGATAAGAAATTAGTCTATGTTATCCATGGAATTCATCAAGCATAAATGAAGAGAGATTTTGATAAGGGAGCTTATTTATAAAGTTTTAAAGGAGATTTGGTCCTCAAATGGGATGATGATAGAGATAAACCAAGAAGGCACACAAATCTTGATTCCCTTTGGAGTGGCCCATACACAATCTCCAGTTGTAAATCCCATAATGCCTTCTAGCTTGCAAAGATGGATGGTGAGGAGCTTCCAATCCCAGTAAATGGGATACATTTAAAACATTTTTACTGAAGACCTAATTTTATTTGTTTATTTTCCAATCCCAGTAAATGGGATACATTTAAAACATTTTTACTGAAGACCTAATTTTATTTGTTTATTTTCCTCTAAGTGTTGTTCAAGCATGTTAGTTTAGTTCTATTTTATTTCAAATAAGTGATTTATTTGCACATTTGCTTTGTTTAGTTAGTTTTCTCTGATTTGTGTGTTTCCCTTCTTGTTTTAGAGGATAAAAGTTGTCTTATTTCAAATCAAAGGTTGTACTTATAGTGATAGACTAGATTTGATATTATTTTATGAGTTCAAATGTCATGTATATGGTTTGGTTCTCAATCATAATAGGCATTCTTCCCAGTTAAGTCACCAAAATTTTGATAAGTTTGCCCTATAGGTCAAATTGTCACCCCTACCATTTGAAACTTTGCATATCATGCTAGTTTGTCTTATGAGTCAGTTATTGGTCTTGAAAATTCATTAAAATAATCCATGATTAATAGGCCATTTTGAAGCATTCACTTTGGTTTTCAGAGGATTTTTGTGAGAAAAGAATCATGGAGGCTTCTTTGGGTTCTTAAAAAAGGGTCTATCTCTAAGAAACCTTTTCAAAAAGGAATTATTTTGGAAGGAGGACTTTTCAAAAGACAAAAAGGAATTATTTCAGAAGGAGGACTTTCCAAAAAGATAAAAGGGAATTCTTTCAAAAGAAGGTTATTTACAATTTTCTCAAAGGATATCTTTCCAAAGGGATTGTTTCAAACATTTTGTTTGAAACAACTTTTTCGTAGGGTTGTTTCAACTTTTTTGAAGGGTTCATTCATAAGTTTGAAGGGTTCTTTCAATTTTTTTGAAAGGTCATTTTCAAAGTTCTGAGGACCATTACAACTTTTCTGAAGGGTTATTTCAATTTTTTTGGAAGATCATTTTCAAAAGTTCAAAAGGGGTCATTTCAACTTTTCTAAAAGGTCAATTTTAAAGCTTTGAAGGGTCCTTTTAAAAACCAAGGGCACTTTTCAGTTTTTATTAAGGGCTCTTTCCTTTTGAAAAAGTTTATTTCAAGAAATCTAAAGGGTAATTCAAGGTTTCTAAAGGGCAGACAAATTATCCAAAAGAAAAGACCATTTTAAAAATTTTAAAAGAATTTTTTTGGGAAAAGAGTCTAAAATAATTATTTCAAGAAAAAAGTTTGAAGAAATTCTGCAAAAGGTCATTTTCAAAAATTCAAAAAGGTCCATTTTAAGAAAGTCGAAGGGCATTGTAAATTTTTTGAAGGGTCACTTGTTATAAACCCAAAGGGTCACTTGACATGATTTCCTTCAGACAAATTGTCCATAGGAAAGTGATAAATGAAAATTCTAAAGACATGAATTCACTTAGATAAATTATTTGAAGGAAAAGTCCATAAGCAAAAGCCCGAAGACATAAGCTATAGACAAAAAGTCTGAATGAAGTGTTTGTAGGAGAAAATGCTAAAACAATTATTTTGATAAAGTGGCCAAAGAGAATTGTCTGAAATAAAAGTTCATCTCAAAGTGACAAAATAATTCCTTCAAGAGAAAAGTCTAAAAGAAATAAGTCCACGGAAGAAGATAGAAACAAATAGCCTGAAACAAAAGGCCACAAAGAAATAACCAAAAGGAATACATGCAAAAATGAAGAGCCTTAGAGAAAAAGGCCAAGGAACTTCAAGGAGCTAACATGGAGTTTCAAATGCTACATATTTTATCTTAATATGGAATTTCATGCATGTTTCAATTTTCAAAGCCCCTTTTCATGCAAGTAAAGGCCATTTGGAGTTGATAGATCTTGATTTTGAGTTGACTTTTGTTGAAGTGTCACATCTATTCTGATTTATCTTGTTAATTGAAGGTTTTCAACACTTTCAGCTTGTTGAAACTAAATTTCTTCACTTAAATATTTGTGTAGCATCATCTCATGTAGAATGGAGTTACTTGGAGTTGACTAGATAAGGCTTATCATGCATTTTCCCTATCTTCCATGTAAAGGACTTTATTTTGTTTCAAATCAACTTCTAAACATATCAAATGGAGGATCTCTTTGAAGATTTGGTGTAGCTTTTATGCATGGAGCATATTAGTCCAAGATGGGCTCACAATCCTTTCCAAATGCTAAGGATATTTTTCATGAAAGACATAAGACAAAATGATATTATTTGAAGGTTGTGTTGTGTTTTGATAGCTCAAGTTAGACTTGTGTGATGTGGGAATTTATCTCCTCTCCTATTTTCAATGCCAATCTCTTGGATTTTGTATGATTTTTACTATATAAGTTGGCTTTTCAGCCTTGAAATGGATCCCTCTTTTGGTAAGACCAAACTCTACCAAAATTTGAGTTTTGTAACCTTTTCAAAAAAATAGGACTATTTTTAGACTCCAGGGTATTGATATAGTGTATTTATGTTAGTGATTTGCATATGTGATATAATTTTCTTCCTTGTCAAGTCTTGATTCTTACCTAGTTACTAGTTGATCAGTTATGCAGGTCATGTTCTATGTTTGATGTCTTTTGGTTAAAGTTACAATGGATGTAAGTGGTTGGTTAGTGCCTTGAATATGACCTTTTCCATCATTTACCTCAAGATTTAATCACCAGATAAAATATTTTCATGAAATATTGATGCATAGGAGTCAATTGGAGTTGAAAGTTTAGTATTTTTCTTATCTAATCAATGTTTTTAGAATCTTGAATTGAGTGGATGAATTAAAATATAGGTGTATCACCATCACTAGATAGGATTTTCCTTTAGTTTTCTTTCTTACCTTTTTCCTCCTCTCTTTTCCTAGCAGTTTATAGCGTAGAGTAGGGATTCTAATTGATAAATCAAAGGGAGTTAGCCCTTAGAATGTAGAGATTCAATCCACTAATTAGGCCACCCATAACCTAGGATTGTTTCCATGTTTTAGTATAATATGAAGGTGTGAAACTACCTTCACAAGGGTGTGAGTCTGATTGACAAAAGTGACATCTTTGTGGCTCATCCAATAACTTGGATATAATAAGTATCATCTCAAGTAAACCTACCTCACCTATCATGGATTTGATAAAGCTAATCAAAATCCACTTGGTTGTATGTGGCTTCCCTAACAATCATACCTAAGACCATTCAAACTAAACTTATGGTCCTTGATTTGCCCCTATCTTATAACATAATCCTTGATCACCCTTGAACTCATAGAATGAGGGTCATCTCTTCTTAAGATAAATAATGATTTTTTTTAATATATAATGACATATGGTATAATCATGAGGCTGATACCAACCCTTGGATTATTCAACTTCCCAATCTAAAATCTCAATATCAAATTCCTTCCATCCCTACCATCAATAGTGATCCCTTACTTGAATTCATCAACATCAATCCAAACTTATAGGTCCCTCTTGTTGATTCAAATGATGATGAACCTAATGAATTGAAATATACTTGCAACACTCCTAAAATACCTCTTTATATCTTAGAGTGGCTTCCTCCCTCTTTATTACCTCATGATCATACTATTCCTCTCATTAATGAGACCGATAATTTTCCCCTCCATGCAATGTTCACGAACCTTATTAACTAGAATATGAATTCAAATGTAATGACTATGGAGTGGCCAAATTATTATTTTATCCTCTAATCATGTCTCCACATAATTAAATGATCTTATAATTTCAGCTTCTAAAACTCCCCCTAAATCTCAAGCATGTACCATTTCTCCAACCGATGATGATAACTATATCATGGATCAAGCTCAATCTTGAGACTTAGATGTTTAACATTATTAGAAAACTTTAGATCAAATAAATTTTGAATTAGATCCCAAAGGTCATGTACCTCCCATTAATACTCTGCTTATTGATACTCATTAGGTGGTCAAACAAATCCTATCTTTTGAACATCCAAAAATTATTACATCTTCTCTTACAGATCCCATCATTACATCCAATCCTTCCCATGTCAAATAAACTAATGATACACCAATCTCATTTGATCAACCTATTACTTATACTCTTGATATTACATTAGATGTCAAGGCCATAGTTGCCCATTAGATAGATTATGAATATGATCACCATTGTAACCAAATTATTGATTTCAAGTTATATATTGACTATTATTAAACTCTTCCCGCTTTTCCTAGTGATGAAGCCATTCTTGAATTGTTTCATTCTTGATAACCTCAAGTTCCTTGGCAACATCACACACTCAAGAATTTCAAAAATAAAGCCCCTTATTTCAAAAACTTCATCACTAGCATCGATACTAAAGCTAATAAAAATTATTATTTACCTCATACACCATATCATTTACAATATGGAAATTTTATGATTATTGAAGAAACTAATAACATTAAATATGATATTTCATCATGCCCTTGACCTATTATATTTTCTCATGAACTCACACCTGCTGAACATGATAACTTTAGCTTATTTTCCAATAAATATCATGAGATATTTGCTTGGTCCTACAAATACATGCTTTATATTGAACCTAAAAGTATGGTGCACAATATCATCACTTATCCCAATGCTAAACCTATGCACCAAAATAAATACAAATTTCCATCCAAACTTTCCAACTTATGCCTTAAAAATATTATCAAAACTCTTGATGTTAAGTTTATCAAACTAGTGGACTACTCTGAATGGGTTTCTAACATAGTCCTTGTTAAAAAAAAGGTCACCATAGTCATTCACATTTTTATTGATTTCCATAATTTTAATCTTGTTTATCCTAAGGATAATTTTCATCTACCTTTGATAAATGCCATTGCCAATTCCATAGCTAGTTATGAAATGTTGTCTCTTATGGATGGTTTCTTAGGCTATAACCAAATTCAAATTCCCCCAAAGACCAACATAAGATGGATTTCACCACAAAATGGGTCACCTATTGCTATTTTAAAATTCCCTTCAACCTCAAAAATGTCAGAGATAACTACCAATGGGAAATGACTAATATCTTTCATGATATTATTCACAAAATTATAGAAACCTATGTGGATGACCTAAATGCTAAATCTAAATGTTGAAAGAATCATCTTTTTGATCTTGCCATAATATTCGACCACCTTATTAAATACAAATTTAGACTAAATTTTTATAAATGTGTTTTCAGTGTCGCATCTATCAAACTATTAAGATTCTTAGTTTCTCTTTGTGGCATCGAAGTTGACCCTACCAAGATTAATGCTATCATCAACATTCCCATCTCTCAATCCATTCTAAACATTCTCTCTTACCTTGGTAAAATTTGATAAATTTGATGATTCATCCCCAAAATGACTTATAATATCATATCTATTCTATTAATTCTCTTCTTAAGAAAGGTAATGCCTTAGAATGGATAAATCCCTAGAAAAAATCATTTAATAATCTAAAAGAATCATTGATTCACCCACCTACTCTTTATCTCCTTTAAAATTATCGACTTTTGATCCTGTATACCTCTTCCACACCAATATCAATTAGGGTAATGCTTGCCCAACAAGATGATACTAGAAGAGAATA
The DNA here is from genome assembly GCA_037957365.1 of Torreya grandis. NCBI lineage: Eukaryota > Viridiplantae > Streptophyta > Pinopsida > Cupressales > Taxaceae > Torreya > Torreya grandis. Next base: position 3,588,625 of record JARHVA010000584.1, read on the forward strand.
TGCCATCTACTATATCAGATGAGGCCTCATTTATTATAAGAAACATTATACAAAAGTCAAATGTGATTTCCTCACCATATATTTTTCCACTAAAAAACTTGGACATTATATGCTTTATCAAACCACTTATGTTATCATCAATTCTAACCCCCTTCATCACTTTTTATCTAAAGCCTCCTTCTTAGAGATAGAATTAGAAAATGGATGGTATTTTTCATAGAATTTAATCTCTAAATTATTACTCAAAAAGCTATCAAAAGACAAATCATCACTGATAAAATTATCATAGATCTTATGTTAGTTACCAACCACCTTCAAAATAGTCTTCTTGATGATAATATTATCTATATTAAAGGTCTCAACCAAACCATATCCCTTAAAGATTACTTCCATAACTTCACTTTTGATCTCGGAGTAAGTAATCTTGATAAATCTACTATCGTCCTTGATACTACTAAACCACAAGTAGTTATCAAAGAACTTCCTAAAATTAATGTCAATTTACATGAGGATACTTGGACCCTTCATTTTGATGGTGTTAAATGAATTCAAAGAGCTAGGGAATGTTGTATCCTTATGATCCCTCTTGGAAAAATCATCCCATTATATTTTTTCTTAAAATTTTGTCACTAACAATATGGTAGAGTATGAAGCTTTAATCTTAGGCATGAGAGCCAACTTTGATTTAGATATTCAATACATGCATGATTTAGGTGATTCCTAACTCATTTTCTACCAAGTCAATGGTGATTACCAATGCAAAAGTGAGAATCTCATTTCTTATCATCAAATCACAACCACTCTCACCAAATACTTAATTTTTTTCACCATCGAACCCATTAATCAATATCAAAATTCTATTGATGATTCCCTTTCTTCTTTAGCATCTCTTTTTCATCCACACAAGTTCTTACCAATCTTAATTTTCTTATCCAAATAAGAAAATATCCATTTTATACCCAACCTCAAGAGTCACTTATCTATCACATTGAGGATATCACCATTTGACAGAACCCATGGTACAAATACATTGTTCAATTTATAGAACACAAAACTTATCCTCCCAACCTTGATTCCTTCAAAAGACTGACATTTATAAATAAGATTTTAATTATGTATTTTGATATAACATCATATATTACCATAATGATGAAGGTAACTAAATATATTGTGTTATGAAAGATGAGGTTCCTCCTCTTTTTGAATAAACACATGGGGGAATTTGATGTGGACACTTTAGCAAAGATGCTACAACCCATAAATGCTTACGTATGGGATACTTTTGGGCCACTCTAAAAAAGGATGACATCAAGTTTTATAATAAGCGTAATCCTTGCCAACTTAATTATGATTTAATTCATTCACCTCCAATCAAGCTTCAAATCATAGAATCTCCCTAGCCATTATCCATGTGGGGATTAGATCTCATAGGTCAATTACCTTGATCTCAATTAGATGGGCATGCATTTATAATCATAACCACAAAATATTTTACCAAATGGGTCGAGGCTATACCCCTCTTTAATGTCACTAGTACCACCATATCTAAATTCATCCTTAATCAAATCATTTTCCATTTTGGTGTCCCTCATACTATCATTTCAAACAATGACAGTAATTTCAAAAACAAATATGTCAAATAGCTCTGTGCTAAATTTAAAATCAATCACAAATTCTCCACAGTTTATCATCCATAATGTAATGTCAAGCTGATGCCACCAAAAAAATTATTAATAAAATTTTCTAAAAGACAATTCATGAAACATGTACAAATTGACACCTTCATCTCTATCCTTCTCTTTAGGCCTATTGCATTAACATACACATTGCCACTGGGGCAATGCCATTTTCTCTAGTTTATGGTTTTGAATCAGTCCTCGCATTATAATTTGAGCTTACCTCTCTCCATATATCTCTTCATGGTATCATACTTGATAAATAATTACATGAATCTCTCCTTCATGCTTTCAATCTTCTTGATGAGCACCATCTTTCTGCTTTGCAACACAATCACCAATACAAGACTTATATTGCCAAATAATATAAAAAATAAGTTAAAGTTCACACATTTAATTTTGGTGATATTGTCCTTAAATTATACTATAGTCATGACAAAGAAGGAAAATACACTCAAAAATGGTGAGGCCCCTATTTTGTCAAAGATATTCTTGGTCTAAGTACCTATCGCCTTCAAACCAATGAAGGTCATATTTTCAAAGAATCCACCAATGTAAAATTCCTCAAGAAATATTTTGCCTAAATCCTTCCCTTGTTTTCATACTTTATATATGCTATCTATCTAACACTTTTTTTAGGATACTTACATAGGTCTGACCCTCTATAGCGACTCTCTCTTTTCACAAACCTTAGTCTTTCCCTTTAGTCTTTTGGGTTCCCTTTTCTTCATGAGTTGCATTATAAAACTATGGATAAGACCCAATCTTCCTCATAATTTCATTTTTTCTCATTATTTTCTTGTTTTCTAATATGTTTTGGCAACCTTGTGGGTTTATATTTTATGATTTGTAGTGTAAGACCATGGATAAGACTTGGCCTTCCTCATAAAATTACATATTTTCACTCCTTATTTAGAATGTGTTTTACAATGGTTACAAGTTTTTTATCCTTGTTCTCAACTTTAGATTTTATTTCTTTTTGATAGATTAAATTTACACAAGAATATATGCGATCATGTTTTCTTACATTTCCCTCATTCTTATGATAAGGAATCACATTTCATTGTCATTATATCCCCTTTTCACCCTTTGTCATATTTATTGTGATTTGAAATAATTCAAATTGTTTCATGTTTCATTCATCTTGATTTCCTTTCCTTTCACACCATATTGGATAAAACAAGGTTGAATTCAAGATAACACTTTTATTTTACATAAATTTATGAGATTCTTAGACACTGTGCTCTTTGATTTCGCTCTCTTGACAACTAAGTTCCAAGTAATCAAATGAAAGTCATCTTTATCACCCATGTTTGGTTCTCTGAATCCATATGGAGGAGGAATAAAAAAAGCCATCAAGAAAGTTAAAAGACAAATAATTTGAAATAAAAGGCAATGATATACAAAAGGATATAATTCTTAAAAGTCAAAATCACACTAAAATACATGATTACAAGCACATATTTAATCTCCAGTAGAAGCTCAAACTCCACAATTGGCTTCACAATAGAGCCAAGGTCCATTAGGGTTTGGTAGACTAGTAAATTAGAATAGGATAATTCAACAACCTTTATGGTGCCACCTAATTTCTCACACAAGTACCCAATCTTCATAGTAGATTCATTTTACTTTTCATGCATACAACCTTCATGGGATGATATACATACTTCATTTGTTAACCTAAGACTTGTGTGGTTATAATAAGTTCTTGAGAGTCCTTAAGGTTGAAAGTCTTCTTGTTTTGAGAAACCTAATTTGAGTGTCTTAAATTTAATAAAGAATTCATCTACCTTGGTTTTTCCTTCATTTTCCTCTCCACCCATTCCATTTTCCCCTCTTGATAGGCCAAGTGTTATTGTTAGATGTGGGAATTAGTGTTGAATCTAAAATAATGGTTTCCATATGGCATCCTCTCATTACATTCCATTCCACTGAATTAAAACCTCTGTGATGAAACAGGAGTAAAGTTGGCATGTGTTCCTATCTAAGATTACCTATAGCTTGGGAAGGATGGATCCTTCATTATCAAGTTTTGGTAAAATAGTCTACACTCTGATGTTGGTGCCAAGAAATTTATTTAGACAAGAGACAAGAAATGTTGGATGAACTTAGGAAGAAGGTGGGAGATCCAACTTATAAGTAACTAACCCAATCTTCTGGAGAACCTCATAGGGCCCATATAACTTGGGAACCATCTTATGATTACCTTTGAGTTTTAGGGAGGATTTCTTGTATGGATATATAAAAATAAAAACCATATTACCTACTTGAAAAGTGCACTCAAAAAAATGATGATCAACCTATTATTTCATTTGATTTTATACCATATCAAGATTATCCCATAGGGTGCTAAAGATATGTTCATGGGTTTAAAGAATCATGTCAACCACTTGAATTAATGAACTACTAGGGGTATATAAAAGGAGTACTAGTGGTGATTTACTGTAGAATGCTTCATATGGATTCATTTTCATTGAAGTGTGGTAGGAGGTATCGTACCACCATTTGGTGAGGGGGAACCACTTTGCCCACTGATGTTGTTTTTCTAAGGTGAAACAATGAGAGAAAGTTTCCAAACATTTATTGATAATTTTAGTCTACCCATACATTTGGGGATGATACCCAAAACTCATCTTTAGTTAGGTTCTAGTGTGGAAAAATAGTTCTATCCAAAAATGGTTGGTGAAGGTTTCATCATGATCTAAGACAATGGATGAAGGAATGCCATGAAGATGGAGAATCTGGTCGAAGAAATTTTTTGTGACCGTGGAGGTGGGATAGGGATGGATGAGGGGACAAAAATAAAAATATTTGGAGAGGTGATCAACCATTACCAAGATCATTATTTTCCCTCCAAATTTAGGTATCCCCTCAATGAAATCCATCGAAATATCGGTCCAAATCCCAATAGGGATGGGCAAGGGTTCGAGCAACCTAGGGATAAGTATTGTTTCACCCTTGTTACATTGGTAGGTATCACATTCATCCACCATCTATTGAATTAAATTTTTCATTCCCTTATAAAAGAAGTTGCATCATGCTTTCTCATAAATTTTGAGAAACCCTAAGTTCCCTATAGATGGAGAAGCATGGATTTCATAGAATATAGCGTACTGAAGATCTATGCTTTGGGGAAGCATTAGATGATCCTTGTATCACAAAGAAGCACCATCCTAAGAATAATATAAGATAATATATGGGTAAGTGGCCAAGTATTGAATGATTTGAGATAATGAGGAGTCATTAACATACCCCTACTATATAACATCCAACCAATTTGGAATAGGCTTAGAAATAGATGAAAGGGAAGCTTGGTCCATAAATGTGCACGACAAAGCATCAACCACAATATTATCCTTACCCTTATTATAAGTGATCTCATATTCATAACCCATTAGTTTACTGACCCATTTACATTTTGAGGGGGTAAAGACCTATTTTTACAAGAAACATTTTAGACTCTGGTATTAGTTTTGATGCAAAAATGATTCCCTTGTAGGTATGGCTAGCACTTCTATACTGCATATAAAATGGCCATCATTTCCTTCCCATAAGTAGATATTAATAAATTCCTACCAGAAAGGGATTTTATAGTGAATGTAATGGGTCATCCTTCTTTGAGGAAAACAACACTAACTCTAATGATGCAAGCATCACTCTCGATAGTGAAGGTCTTGGCAAAATCTAGCATGGTTAGAATAGGTGTAGTACACATAACTTGTTTTAATTATTTAAATTCACCCTCAACATCTTGTATCCATGTAAAAACATCCTTTTTCAACATAGTTGTTATTAGAGATATAATATTCTCATAATCCTTGATAAAATTATGATGGTATGTAATCAACTCTAAAAAAACATAGAGGCTCTTGAGTGTCTAAGGATGAGGCCAATTTGTCATGACAACTATTTTTTCAAGATCCACCTGAACTCCTTGGGATGAAAAAATATGCCCAAGATACTCAAATTAATCCTATCCAAAAGCACATTTAGAATATTTTTCATAAATATGATGGTCATAGATAAGTTGTAGTGCGAGCCCTAGATGTTGGAGATGCTCAGACCATGTTTTACTATAGATGAGGATATCATTGAAGAAGAATAGAATGAATCATTGTAGGTAGGGCCAAAATATTTTATTCATAAATGCTTGGAATGTTGAATTAGAATTAGTGAGGCCAAATGGCATGACCAAAAACTCATAGTGGCCATCTTGCATGTGAAAAGATGTCTTAGGGATATATCCTCATGAAGCTAGATTTAGTGATATCCAGAGTAAAGATCCAACTTGGAGAAAAAATGAGCATTATAAAGATCATTAAGAATCTCATCAATTATAGGGATCAATAACTTATCCTTGATTGTGATGTGATTAAGTGCACAAAAGTCAATGCAGAGGTGCCATGATCCATATTTTTTTTGAACAAGGGAATTGGGGAAAAATATGAGCTAGTAATGGGGTAAATAATGCCTTACTTCAGTAAGTCTCTAATGTGTATTTCAATCTTAGAATTTTGATGAAATGGATAGCGATAGGACCTAATGGTAGGAGGAACACTTCTACAAAGGAGCTGCATATGATGGTCCTCTGGCCATGAAGGTGGAAATCATAGTGGTTTGGTAAAGACACTTGTATACCTATGTAGAATGCTTTGTAGATCAGATGGAGTAGTAAAGACTATTGATGGTTTCATTTGAATGGAATGGAGTTGGGAAATGATGCCATGTGAATTCTTATTAAAAAATATTTTCCATGTGATGTGAACTTATGATGTTGAGAGAACCCAATTGTGAGTCTTTTAATGTGTGTTTTTGCCCATTGTCTAAAAATTGCATCCAAAGTTTAGCAAAATCCCATAAGATGGGTCCAAGTATACATAACCATTTGTCTTCCAAAACAACATCACATCTACCTAAGGGAAAGGAAAACATGTCAAAGTGAAAGTTATAATCTCCAATGAATATACACACATTGTGCCACTTCTTTTTACAAGGTAAAGTACCCCCATTGGTAATTATGACTTCAAATTTGGAGTAAGGATAGATAAAACAATCAACCTATTTGGTTATTTGAGGGTCAATGAATTTATGAGTGATACTAGAATCAATGATTTTGTGAAAGGGAACTTCTTGAAGTAACCCTTGACTCATATGGTTTGTGGGGTGGTGACTCCTACTAAGGTATGGAGAGAGATATCTATTTGGTCTTCCTAAGAATAAAGTTACATAATTAGTTGAGCTTCTTTTAGATCATCTGTTGTATCCTAAAATCTTCCCAATCTTTAGTTTTGAGTGGAGAGTGCACATCCAATAGGTAGAGCTTTTGATCGACACATTGATGTCCTTGAGTGAATTTGTCATCACAATTATAATAGTATTTTTTCTCTATGGGTTTGCATCTCTACTTCAGTCAAATGCTTGATAGGAGTGGTTCTAGGGACTGATTTTGTTTGAGATCATTATGAAGCTATATTTTGAATGGATTAAAATTGCTACTAAGCTATGATATTGTCCTCTACCAAATTTGCCAACCCTAAGGCTTCCATCATTGTGTTGGGCCAGAAATTTTTAACCTTAGATCAAATTACATCTTTGAGTCCATTGACAAAGCAACTCTTGAATAATTCACTAGATAATCCTTCTGTATGAATGACTAGTTTTTCAAATTCTAATTGATATTCTCTCACAGTTCCTATTTGGTGAAGTTTAGTGAGTGTTTTAGTGAAATCATCAAAAGCACTAAGGCTAAACCATTGAAAAATGAGGGTACAAAAATTGGTTTATAAGGGCTCATCATGAGCCTTAGTATACCAATGATACCATTGAAGGGCTTCATGTTCCAAGTGAAAGGATGCAAGTGGGACCTTGTTGTCATCAAAAGTATTATGTAGACTAAAGTATTATTCTACCTAATAGATCCATCTAGTCAGATCTACACCATTGAATCAAGAAAAATTAAGTTTTGGCCCATGAAAATTACTAGAAGAAGAAAACTCGATGTCTGAAGAGTGCTCTAGATGGCATCTGTTGTTCATGGTGGTATGTTGAAGACTAAGGATGATAATTTTTTCATCAAGATATTTGATGTGGGTCTTAAGGGTGGAAATTTTATCATCCATGTTTTTTGATCCTATTCAGGTTACTACCATGATCATAATAAGATATTTTTTGCAATGGGTAGGAAAACTAGAGTTAAGATATGTTTAGTAAAATAATTTTTTAATTTGAGCAAAATCGAAAGGGACAAAGGGAATTTTACTAACTTTTTTGCAGTGGGAGTATGATTGATGAAGGTGAGGGCAATTTTAGGATTGAAAATGGAAAATCTAGAAAATTTATCAAAGAGAGACAAAGGAGTAGAAAAGGGAGATGAACACTGTGGAATTTTTTTTGAGGCAAATGGACAAAAATAGAAGTTATGGCAAAACCCCAAAAAATGAAAATTGAGATTTATGAGAATTGGGAGTGGAATAGGGATATGGGACATCAAGAAATAAAATGTGGAGAATGTAATTTCAGGTGTCTAGATAAATTTTGAGGATCAACGGGGCTATAGATGGAGAGATATGGCAAAAAAAGAAAAAAATTTACTTTTGGTTATGAAGTATTTCATTGACATTATATGTATGATGTGTAATGATATATATTATTTGGACATGATATTTCAATATAAGTGTTTGATTTATGTATTCTATTAGTTAAGAAGTGTTTCATTTATCTATGATTTAGGTAATGTTGTAGTGGTTAATATTACAATTAGTGATGTATTGAAAGATTGTGCATGGTTAAATGATACAGTGATTTTCACATACACTTATGTAATCATATTAATATATATGATATGTAATGATGTTGACAAGTAATTATGTTCAAATTTCATCAATCATGTTCACATGTTCACATTATTATTTTTTGAATGTTATAAATTCCAGTAATCATGTGCACATGTTAACATGTCACTATGCATGTTGACAAGTACTCATGGTGGGATGGAGTACTATATATAATTTTTTTAATGACTTGTCTATTTGATTTCTAATTATCTCATTTCATGTCTTTATTTATTTAAAAAACTCACACAACACTTCAATGGATTTATATGGAGTCTAGTTTGAGGAAGAGGAAGAGGGAGGGTGAGGACTGCAATACTTCAACAAGTCATATTGAGCCTGATCAATATATGGATTAATAGTTTTATGTGGTGTGTTTTATAGGGTTAAGCTATTATTGGGTTTAGGTTGTATAACTTGAGATTGTATTCTTTTTAATGTTTTATTTGTACCAAACTTTGATTCCTTAATTTATCTTCATGTATTTGTTTCCATGTTGGAGAAGAAGAATGAAAACTTGGTTAACTTCTCTTTAGTTTTTAGATTCTATTCTCATTTAGCTTTTATGAAGACATTTGTGCCTTTCATGAATTCATATTCACCAATTAGTATACCTAATATTTTTTTTGGGTTTTGTGATGATGAGATGCCTTTCATGAATTCATTAGTGTGTAACATCCCCACTAGGATCTACTTAGAATAACATGACAATTTAAAAAAAAAAATTAAACAATGTATTATTTAATTATATTTCACTATAAGAATCTAATTAGTGATCCAGATAAAATAGTCTAAATATGATAATTGTAAGATAATCATGTAACATATATCTATCACTAATCTCTATAATCAGATGAAATGAATCAAAAATAAATATAGAAAGTAATTACATATTTCCAACCACGGTTAGTATAAACATGCAACCATTATTGTCATGGTACAATGAGTAAATAATTACATATCATCAAGGATAATGTTTCATTAATACTAAATACAATGCAATATATAAGATACAAGGCTCCATGGATTATGAGTTCTCAAACTCTAGTATCTATGACAATCTCAAGTGTAGTCTCCAAATAAGTATTACTACAGGGAGGGAGAGCATCATTCGAGAAATTTTCCACACAAACCATGGAATATCATTCCCCTGCACAATCCCCCATTAGGTAATGGCCCTCCCTTCATGGACGAGTAGATAGTGATGGTGCATGAATCCATAGAGACAAGCTAATACCCGTGTGTTTTAAGATTTATAATATATATGTGTATTATAAAGAAAATTCATTATAACATGATATCACATAAACATGTAAATCATACATATGAAATGAAAATGTCTAACTAAAATTAATTTGACCAAATTTTTCAATAGTTATTGATTAATAGGATCAGTCAAATTCACACACGCCACTTGATTGGATTACTTTCATCTGGAAATGGTGATGCTAGTAAGCTAGTGATGTCTATCTCACTACTTAGTTCTAACAATACAAGATTTAGTTAACATGAATATAACTAATGGATTCATACATATTACTTTCTACCATCAAGAATGAAACATGATAACCATATGAATAATCAAAATTCATACATTTAGTCCATCAAACGTATGAATGAATATCTATTATATCATTTACCACATAATAATAAGCATAACAAGTACAGTTTATACCAATCAGGTGTAATATATATAGACTACAAATTTCTAATTTCTGTAAGTAGATTCAAATATAATGCATTCTATGATGAACAATACTATCATAGTTTATTTTTCATATGTGAAAATACTCCATTACAAACAACCAATCATGATAATGAAATCCATAAATCTCATGATAACATATTCTTTTGTTTAAACAACTTGTTACAATTCTAGGATGTTGTATTCATATAGTTATAGTTTCCTATCCCTCATAATCTTATGAATTATTTTTAACAATCCATTAAACTATAGATATAAGCATATGACCCAATTCACTTATATATGTTATATTTCTATATGAATACTTAAGTCCATATATAGATATATTTCCTATATATATACCTTTGTACATATTAATTGTATTCATACTATGTTTCACATGTAAGTACTCAAAAATATATAAAGACTTTCCATAATGGTCATCAATCATTTATAATTCTAATCAAAGGCTTCATATGATTTCAATAATCATTATAACCATCCTTTTCACAAAACATATTGATGATCTATTATAAGATATTAATGTTCCTAGAATATTAATAAACATAGTGTTATAGTCAATAGACTATTTATATCCATATTTTACTCTACTTAAGTCAAATCAACATCTAATTTAATGTATAAATACTCATAATTTTTATAAGTATTTAGACTTCCAATTTTTAGTCCAATATATATCAAAAGTGTCAAATCAAGTTTGACCCTATTGATTTATTTAATATATATTAAAAATTATATACATTACTAGTTTCCACATAAGTCTCATGATCAAAATAATATGAATATAAAATTCTAGTAATATAGCTACCAAGTTGATACTAATAATCGATACTAGTATATGCTACTGAATATCTCTGTTTAATATCTAATTGATTTAAACTTAGCTTATCGAACTAGGTTTTATATGAATTTGCACACAGTCCTAGTATTTAAGATCATAGCTTTGTAACAAGTAAAATCAGACACACACACACACACACACACACACACACACACACACACACACACACACACACACACACACACACACAATTGATTTGGTTATTAATTACACAATCCTTATTTACTTATATTTATAATTTAGACAAAAAACTACTCCATAACACTCATATGATCTCACTATTGAATAGAAAAAGTATGCTGCCCATATATCTAGATTTTCATGGTTTTGTATAATAATTACACTCGGTCCATTCATAATCATCCACCAATTTTATATAACAAGTACATATGTTGTTAATTCTTAAATATTCTCAAAGTTTAGAATAAATAAATACATCAGTCCATTCACACACACACACACACACACACACACACACACACACACACACACACACACACACACACACACACACACACACACACACACACACACACACACACACACACACACACACACACACACATACCTATGTGCGGTGCACTTTTGTTCTATAAATTGGGATTATGTATATATCTATATACACACACACATATATATTTCCTTCATGTCAATTTATTCTAGTTTTACCAATAATTACTTCTATTATGGATTTATACCATAAAAGCATCTAACTTATAGTTATTCCTACTCATTAAAATGACTTCCTTTACCTATGGTAAGTGATCAACACATAATTTCACTCCTAATTAATCACTATAGACTTTTTGTATATTTCATTGGGTTTATTTCCAAGATCATACAGTTCACTCATATATATATGTATCTCAGATACTTGAATGAATACAAAATTTAAATATATCAATTTATTTGATTTTACTTTTATTTACTATGATGTTGAAGTGGTAAAAAAACATACATAGTGCATATATTGTCATATCAATAATACACAATTTTTTTGGTCAAATTCCACATAAAATATTAACAAATTCACCTAACATTGCAAAAATTCCCAAAATGAAATAACATGATCCAAATAACTTTGATTGGTTTGATCTCACTTCTCCACACACTACCCTTCTTTTTTCCACTATTCTTTCCTCCTCTTCTCCTCTTATTCTTCCATGTTGCCCCTACTTTGCTTTCTTTCTTTCTTTTTATTGAATGACTTCTTATTTTTTAAAAATCTTTCCCTTCTTTTAAAGCTCACCATTTTCCCCAAGTTTGTCATTTCCTTTTTCTATTTGTTCTTTTTCCTATATATGTTTTTCTTAATTATTGCTTTATTTATTTTTATTTCCTATGTATGTATACTTAGTATAACGATTTATAAATTTTATTTCCTAATTATAAAAATCAATACATTTGATAATTATAACTAACACTTTGAATATCATCATGACTTAATAATAATAAAACTAATATAAAGTCAATTATATTCCTTTATCAAAAATGGTAAATCACACACTATTATACCAATCCTAATTATAACAATGTAACTATTGTGTTATTACTACATTGTTTATATTATATATGAATTTTATTATCTTTATTTAAATTAAGGATTTTAAGCCATATAATGATATTCCCAAATTATCAAATGTTTTCAAACATTACAAAGACATAATGATTAGCCTACATATGATAGTACCGAATACTATTCATACAAATTTACATTCTAAAAAAAATTACTATTCATGATTACATTAACACAACATAAATGCAAAGTAACATTATACATCCAAATATACTTATAAAAATCACAATGAAATCACATAAGATTAATTCGTCATAAAAATTAAATTGAGCTAACACACAACTAACATGCATAAACAATTAACTAAATGTAGACAACATCAAAACATACTAATGATAACCATTCAAGTATGAATATAATGAGTGTCATCTAACGTGGTGTGTGCATAGGTTCTTGTCATTTCTCTATCATCCCAAAACACCTCCATCTATACCACCATCTCTGATGATGCTCTCCCTCCATCATGCTCTGAGGGATGAATCTCTCCCATGCCAATTTCAGGACAAGAAGGTAGTTAGTCCATAACATCATTATATACATCATAAAATACTAATATAATAACAAATCAACATGATCATAATGTAATAATATACCATACAACTGAACTCATAGTAATGTAACCATGTAATCAAAACAACATTCTACTATCACATAAGAGCATATGACTTAAAACTTAGTTAATAATAATCAAATTAAATTACTAACTATAAAAATCTATAGATAATTAAGTTAATTTGCTTAGTGAAAAATTGGGATGTAAAATTATTTCCCCCTAAAAGTGGTCATCATCCTAATGACACTTATTCAAACATTAGTTCTAAATTAAAACATTATTTAGAAGAAAAATAACATAGTATGAAGTATCAAATCAAGAAAACAAATGTGTAAATCACCTATAAAACTCATCATAGTCCTCCAAAGTATCACTATCCTTAGAGTAATGGTACTATAAGACCTTGTATTATGCCATCTCTCTATTACACAAATAAAGATTATGAGTGTCAATTACTCTGATTGGTTCTAGCATGATCACCCTAAGATCCATAATCTACAAAGCATTCCAATCCAACACATGTGAAAGATCAACTATATAATTTTTAAGATAAGAAACATGGAAGACATTATGAAATGTAAATAGGGATGGTGACAATGTAAGCCTATACACTACAAGATTAACCACTTTCAAAACCTTGAAGTGTCCCACATATCTCGGTGAAAGTTTTTCTAACTTCTTGAGTTTAATTGATCTTTTTTGTGGTTTAACTTACAATAAAACTTTATCACCATAAATATTATTCCTATCATTAGCCTTAGTCGATCTCTACCTGATTATTATGACTTGATCTTCAATTTCTAAAAGCATCTTAGGTCCAAAGACTACCCTATCTTCTAACCTATCTTAATTGTTGGTGTCCTATATCTTCTTCCATATAATTCTTTAAATGGTTCCATCTTCAAAGTTGAATGGTATGATATATTGTAAGTAAACTTAACTGATAGATGATAATCTTCCCACCTGTATTGATGATCCATATAATACACATGAAGAAGATCCTCTAACACTTGATTAACTTGCTCAGTCTGACCATTAATATCTAAGTGATATGCAATGCTAAAGTTTAGTTGCATGAACAAAGCTAAATTTAGATTTAAATATAACCTATAAGTTATCTTTAGATCATGATCCAAAATGATCTTCTCTAGGAATACATGCAACCAATATACTTACTTTGTAAACCTCTTCACAAGAGTAGGTGTATCATCTATCAAATTGTTTGGTATAAAATAAACTATCTTGGTTAGTTTTTCAAGTATTACTAAAATCATATCATGCCTATTTCATGATAATGGTGAACTTTGTATCATGTCCATACTAATTACCTGTGACTTTCATTCTAGTATGTCATATGGATATAACAATCCAACTGGATGCATATATTTAGCTTTCACTCATTGAAATTCCAGACAATGTGACACAAAATTCACCACATCTTTCTTGACTCTTTAAAAAAAATAATGTGGTTTATGCTATGTCATAAGATTGATTACTCCTAAATGTCTAGAATATGGATCATTATGTAGTTATTTTAGAATTGTGCTCCTCATATTCTCTCAATCAGGCACATACATCCTTTCATATTATATCATAAAAGATCATCATTCTCTAATTTTAATCCTTTATACCTAGGATTTTAATCATTCTCAAATAACGCTTTCCTAACTTAATTATATAATTCATCTTTTGATGAGAATTTGATCACTCAATATTTGAAAGTACTCTTGATAGTATCCATGGTTGCTATGTACCTCTTATGACTTAGGGCATCAACTACTATATTTTCTTTACCTTTGATATATTTGAAATCAAATTCATAATCAAACAAGAACTCTAACCAACATCTATGATGAACATTCAGATTTAGTTGGGTGAAGTTGTACTTGAGACCCAAATTATCAGTCTTGAGCTCAAATAGTTTTCCCACAAATAATACCTCCAAGCTTGTAAAACATGTACAATTATTATAAGTTATAGGTCATGAATGGTATAATTCACCTCATAAGGCTTCATCATCCTTGATTCATAGGTTACAAATGCACCATCCTACATAAGGACTCCTCTTAGTCCATCTCTATAGGCATCTGTGATCACCAAAAATTAACCATTAGGATCAGGAACTCTTAGTACTAGTGCTGAAGTAAGCCTCATTTTCAATTCTTGGAAAGCTACTTCACATTTATTTGACCAAATAAAACTTTGTAGATAAGTAATCAGATTAACTAGCTTAGAAAAATTCAAAATGAACTCCCTGTAATAACCTATTAACCCCATGGAACTTCTTACTTCATGGACATTCTTTGGTGTTGGACACTCCATAATGAATTTTATTTTTTTTAGATCTATTGAAATACCATCTATAGAGATAATATGTCATAGATATTTCAATTTTTCTTGAAAAAATGTGCACTTAGACAACTTTCTATACAACTTGTGCTTCTATAACCATTGTAGAACTAGTTCTAGATGTTGAAGATTCTCTTTTTCATTATTAGAGTATATAAGAATGCCATCAAGAAAGATAAAAAAATGATCTAGATAATATCTAAACACACTATTCATGATATTCATGAATACTTCTATAG
The DNA here is from genome assembly GCA_037957365.1 of Torreya grandis. NCBI lineage: Eukaryota > Viridiplantae > Streptophyta > Pinopsida > Cupressales > Taxaceae > Torreya > Torreya grandis. The sequence goes on from JARHVA010000584.1 coordinate 3,604,394, forward strand.
TATTTGTCAACTAAATGGTAACACTATAAACTCATACTGCCCATATCACATTCTAAATGCTATTTTTAGAATATCTTCATCACTTATCCTCAACTGATGATATAATAACCTAAGATTAATATTATAAAAGACTGTTGCCCCTGCATTTGATAAAAAAGATCATCTATATGAGGTATTATATACCTATTTTTGATAGTTGATTTATTCAACATTCTATAATCTATGTAAAGCTAAAGAGTACCATCCTTCTTCTTGATGAAGATAACTGGTGCACCCCATGGTGACACACTTATCTTGATCAACCTCTTTGATAATAATTCTTGGATTTGAGCTTTTAATTCAACCAATTTAGTGGTTGTCATCCTATATGGTGCTTTAAACTTTGGTTCTGATGTAGGTATGATATTGATAGAAAAATCAAATTCACATTTGGGAGGTAACCTTAGAAATTCCTCTAAAAACACACCATGAAAATTCCTAAGGAACAGATAATATTCAAGGGATGGTTCTTTAGATTCTTCCATCTCATTTATATTGATAATAAATGCTTGGTATCATTTTCTTTGAATCTTATTGAGTTACATTGTAAAAATCTACTTAAGCTTCAACTCTCTTTTCTTTCCCTAAATCTATGTCTAATTTACAAAATCATAGACACTTAACCTTCTTCAAGTATTAGTTAACCTTGGATTTACACTTAAAAATCTAGTTGACCCCTAGGATCGCATCATATGACCATATTGGTGTTACATAAACATCCACTACTATTATGAATTTAGGCAATCTAATCTCTGCTTCAACTAAACACTTGTCAACTTTGACTTTTGAATAATTCCCATACTTTATTGACTATGCATTTTCCATTAATTCAGCTCTTCAAGATAGCTTATTAATCATTTTAGGAGATATAAAACATTTTTTATCCCTTGTATCTATTGGAAACTAGATGTTCAAACAAAATACTTGAAAGTTTTATGGATGAAACTTAGAATTTAGCTTACCAATTATCAACTGCCACATGAATAAGTTGCTAAAAGTTCCCTAATAAGGAGTATAACCTTTTTTATTTGACTTATCTTGGTTACACTCATGATCATAATGGTCACCTCCATAAATCAAATAACCTCTAGGTGGTCCTTTCCTATCAGCCTATTGGTTTCCCTTAAAATTGCATTTAAAACTATTGTCTAGTTTTTTGTTACCTAAACCATTGTTGAATCTAGCATTTTGATTTTTGAACTGACTCCTAGAGTCTCCACTCCTTTGCTTCTAGTTATTATTTTTTAAAATTGGTTTATAACTTTCAAATTTTTTATTAAACTTATCCCTAGCCTGAGTAGTAGATTTTAACTTCTATTTTTGCTTGACTACCTTTTCTAAGACTTGGTCCATGGTAGATGGTCCATGGACATCCACCTCTCTACCAATATGGGGTTTCAATCCCATGATAAACTTCCTAATTTTGAACCTCTTATATGCTTGGTAATGAGGTTCATACTTTAAAAGTTTGGTGAATTATTCCTAGTATTCATTCATTGATAAGTCTCCTTACTTTAAGTTTTATAAATTTATAATCTTCTAGTCAAAGTATAACTATGGAAGCCACCGTGATCTGAACAATATCACAAACTACTCCCATGTAGTGGTGGTTGAGTTGAGATTCATTTCCAAATTTTTGTTGGCCCACCATGTAGCTATTTCACTAGTCAATTGGTAAGATACCTAAACTGATTTAGTGACCTTAGATTAGTTTCAAATATCTAAATAGTTTTACATCTCATTCAACCATGCTTCATCTCTGTCACCCAAAACATTTCCATCTAACTTAGGTGGATTCACATTTTTCATATCTCTAGCTAATTCTACATCTACCTAAGCTCTCACATCTTGAGGGGTTTCTTACTCATTGGGATGATCTTTAGGTACATCCTAGTGTACTTCCTCTTCATGGCCATGAACTTACTATTTTAGATCTGAAATTTGATCCCTAGTTTCATTAATGGCTATAAGTATTTGATCCAACTTTCTTGCTTGATCAATGGTAAATTGATTAGGATCAAATAGAGGGTTATTGTCATTGAAATTTTAAGGACCCTCATCAGATAATATATCTCTCACCATTATCCTTTATAGTAAACCTAAGGATACAAAATTTTTAGTGGATTCATTAAGTCTTAGATTTTGAGCCATAGCTCTAATACCACATGTAACATACCCACTGGGATCTACTTAGAATAATGTGATAATTTATTTTTTAAACTTTAAATAACATATTATTTCATTAGATTTCACCAAGAGAATATAATTAGTGATCTACATAACATACTTTAAGTATGTTAATTATAAGATAATCATGTAACATCTATCTTTCACTGATCACTATCATTAGATGAAAGAAATTAAAACTAAATATAGAAAATAATTATATATTTATAATGATAGCTGGCACAAACATGCATCCACTGCTATCAGGGTATAATGAGTAAATAATTAAATCTCACCTAGGATAATGTTTCAATAATAATAAATAAAGTACAAGATACAATATATGAGGCTCCATAAAGCATGAGTTCTCAAACTCTAGTATTTATAGAAACCTCAAGTGTAGTCTCCAAATAAGTACTATGGTGGGGAGGAAGAATATCATCTAAGATATTTTACACACCAATCACAAACCATAGATCCCCTACACAATCCCCTATTATGGAATATCCCTCCCTTCATGGATGAGTAGATAGTGATGGTGTAGAAATAAAAATAGATAATCTAGTACCCATGTGTTATAATATTTCTAATACATGACATGTACCACAAAGAAAATTAAATATAAATTGATATTATACAAACATGTAAATCATACATATGAAATGATAATGTCTAACTAACATTAATTTTTCCAAACTTTTCAATAGTTATTAATATCTAAGATCAGTCAAATTCATACACAACACTTGATCAGATTACTTTCATCTGACATTGGTGATGCTAATAAGCTAGTGAAGTCCATCTCACTAATTACTTAGTACCAATAATAAAAGATTTATTTAACATAAATATAACCAATAGATTAATATATATTACTTCCTACTAGTAGGTATAAAACATGCTAACTATAAGAATAATAAAAATGCATTTATTTAGTCCCTCAAATGTGTGAATGAATCTTCGCTATATCATTTACCACATAATAATAAGCATAAAAAGTAGAATTTATACCAATTAGGTATAATATATAGAGATCAATTTTTTTAAATTTCCATAAGTAGATTCAAATATAATGCATTCTATGATAAACAATAATATCATACTCCATTGTTCATGTGTACAACTAACCCATTACAAACAACTATTAATGATATAGAAAGCCATAAATCTCATGAGAACATATTCTTTTATTTAAACAACTTGTTACAATTCTAGGAGATTGTATTCATATAATTATAGTTTCTTGTCCCTCAAAATCCTATGACTTATTTTTAACAATCCATTAAATTATAGATATAGGCATATGACCCAATTCACCTATATATGTTATATTTTTATATGAATACTTAAGTCCATATATAGATATATTTCTTATATAGATACCCTTGTACATATTAATTGTATTCATACTATGTTTCACATATAAGTACATAAACATATATAAATGCTATCTATAAAGGTCATCAATAATTTATAATTCTAATCAAAGGCTTCATATGATTTTAACAATCATTATAACCTTGCTTTTCATAAAATACATTGATGATCTATTATAAGATATTAATGTTCCTAGAATATTAATAAACAAAGTGTTATAGTCAATAGACTATTTATATACATTTAATGATCTTCTTAAGTCAAATCAACATCTAATTTAACATATAAATAGTCACATAGTTTATACAAGTATTTAAACTTCCTATGTTCAGTTATATATCTATCAAAAGTGTCAAACCAAGTTCAACCCTATTAATTTACTGAATATATATTAAAACTTATATACATTATTGGTTGCCACACAAGTCTCATGATTAGAATAATATGAATACAATATTCTAGTAATATAGCAACCAAGTTGATACTAATAATCACTACTGGTATATGCGATTGAATATCTTTTTTTTATAGCCAATTGATTTAAATTTATCTTATCGAACTATATTTTATATGAATTTATACATAGTCATACTATTTAATACCATAGCTTTGTAACAAGCAAACTCAGACCTGTGTGTGTGTGTGTGTGTGTGTGTGTGTGTGTGTGTGTGTGTGTGTGTGTGTGTGTGTGTGTGTGTGTGTGTGTGTGTGTAATCGATTTGGTTACAAATTAAACAATCCTTCTTTACTTATATTTATAGTTTGGATATAAATGTACTCCATTCACACTCATATGAACTCATAATTGAATAGAAAAAGTACATTGCCCATATATCTATAATTTCATGGTTTTATATAATAGTTACACTTTGTCCATTCATATTCATCCATCAATTTTATATAACAAGTACACATGTTGTAAATGATTGAATGTTCTCAAAGTATGAAATAAATAAATACATCAGTCCATTCATATATATTAACCTAATTTTTGGAACAAAAGTGTGTTGTACATAAGTATATGTTCATAGTTTTTATTTTTAGTCAAATAAATTTTATTCATTCAAATTCTACACTCATGAATTGATTTAAAATACACTCAATTTACTATTTGATTAAAAATATACATGCAGTCTACTAAACGTTTTGTCCACCCAGGTATATCTATATATCCTATTGTATAATATATCTACATGTCGACTTAGTATGATGTTTCTATAATTTCCATTAACCTCATAACATGAGTTTTATTTATCCAAATTTCTACACTGGTATACTTTATTATTAATACTCTTAGTTTATATATCTTGATGTATGTATATTTTTACCTACATGTTGATAAATGCTAGTTTTACAAGTAATTACTTATATTGTGGATTTATATCATAAAATCATCTAAATTATAGTTATTCTTACTCATTAAAATGACTTCCTTTACCTATGGTAAACACTCAACACAAAATTTTATCTCTAAATAATCACAATAGACATTTTGTATATTTCATTTAGTTTATTTCCAAGATCATACAATTCATTCATATATATGTATCTCAGAAACTTGAATGAATACAAAATTTAAATATATCATTTTATTTGATTTTCCTTTAATTTAATATGACATCGAAGTGGTCAAAAACACACACACAACACATATATTGTCACAACAAGAATACACAGATTTTTGTCAAATTCCACACAAAATATTAACAAATTCACCTACTTTGCAATAATGTCTAGGCTGAAATAGCATGATCCAGACAACTTCACTTGGTTTTATCTTATGTCTCCTCTATGCATTCCCATTCTCTTCTCCTCTTTTTTCTCCTCCTCCTCTTATCCTATTCTCCTCTTATTCTTCCATGTCACCCCTAATTTCCTTTCCTTTCTTTCTTTTTATTGAATGACTTTCCTTTTTTTTAAAGCTTGCCCTTCCTTTAAAGCTTGCCATTTTCCCCATATTTGTTATTTCCTTTTTTCCTTTTTTATTTTTCATATATATATTTTTCTTAATTATTGATTTATTCATTTTTATTTCCTATGTATACTTAGTATAATGCTTTATACATTTTATTTCATAATTATAAAAATCAATACATTTATTAATTATAAATAACACTTCGAATATCATCATGAATTAATAATAATGTGAATAATATAAAGATAATTATATTCCTTTATAAAAAATGGTAAATCACACACTATTATACCAATCCTAATTATAACAATGTAACTGTTGTGTTATTACTATATATATATATATATATATATATATATATATATATATAACACTTCAAATATCATCATGAATTAATAATAATGTGAATAATATAAAGATAATTATATTCCTTTATCAAAAATGGTAAATCAGACACTATTATACCAATCCTAATTATAACAATGTAACTGTTGTGTTATTACTACATTGTATATATATATATATATATATATATAATCAATACATTTATTAATTATAAATAACACTTTGAATATCATCATGAATTAATAATAATGTGAATAATATAAAGATAATTATATTCCTTTATCAAAAATGGTAAATCACACACTATTATACCAATCCTAATTATAACAATGTAATTGTTGTGTTATTACTACATTATATATATATATATATATATATATATATATATATATAATCAATACATTTATTAATTATAAATAACACTTCGAATATCATCATGAATTAATAATAATGTGAATAATATAAAGATAATTATATTCCTTTATCAAAAATGGTAAATCACACACTATTATACCAATCCTAATTATAACAATGTAACTGTTGTGTTATTACTACATTGTATATATATATATATAAAGGAATTTAAGCTATATAATTATATTCCCAAATATCATAAAGATAACTAGCTAATATTCTTAAACATTACAAAGACATGATGATTAACTTACATATGGTAGTACTAGATACTATTCATGCAAATTTACATTCTTAAAATACATTAATATTTATTAATACATAACATGACATAAACACATAGTAAAATTATACATCCAAATCTACTTATAATAACCACAATGAAATCACACAATATTAATTCCTCATAAACAATAAACTAAGCTAACACATAACTAACATGTATAAAAAATTTATCTAAATGCAAACAACATCAAAACCTACTAATGTTAACCATTCAATTGTGCATATAATGAGTTCCATCTAACACAGTATGTGCATGGGTTCTTAAAATTCTTTTATCATCACCCAACACTTGCATCTACACCACCCTTTTCAATGATGCTCTCCCTCTATCATGCTCAGAGGGATGAATCTCTCCTATGCCAAACTCATGACAATAAGGTAGTTAGTTCATAACATCATGACATATATCTTAAAATACTACTTTAATAACAAATAAACATGATCATACATGTAAGAATATACCATACATCTAAACTCATATCAATTCAACCATATAATCAAAGTGACATTTGACTATCCCATAACAACATATGACTTACAACTTAGTTAATAATAATCAAATCAAATTACCAACCATAAAAATACATGGATAATTAAGTAAATTTTCTTAGTGAAAAATCAAGATGTAACATTGTGGATCATTTAAGGTCATGAATCTTCTTAAAAATTTGGGACACAAAATTCAATGAATGATAGGCTTATCAAATTGATCTATTCCAATTTTTAGTACTTGCATTTTTAAGTTTGTAGTAACCATTATTTTTATGTGCAGGATTTAGTTTTCTATCTTAGTTCCCTTAAGCTCACACAATTAAAATAATGGTTAGCCTAAGATCACTTCACACTAATTATTCTATATGTATTTCCTTGTGAATCTAGAAAGATTTTGATTACATTGATAGCCTATGGATTTAAAAAGAAAAAATTTGAGGACAATGCTTGGTTTGTGTGGAAGAATATTATCAATATAAAGAAAGTAGTAGACTTGATTTCTATGATGTTATGAAGTTTTTATTTTTATTAGGATCAAATTATTTTTTTAATATCCAATTTACATTAGTAATTACTAATATCTAATTTGACTAATTTTGCCAATAAAAATCCTTTAACCTAAAGTAAGCACGAGATTTAGCACTAAACAAACCTGGCTAAATTGTTGCTTGAAAGATTGAATTTGAGTATCAAAATCCTAAATTTTTAGGCACTAAGACAATATATATTGATGTATAGTACTTATACTATGTGAAGGGTTTCTTGTAACTTTTGTGTTATTTCTAAATATTTTAAATATATTACAGCTTGTTATATTCACTCTCTAGTGAAATTAGAGTTTTATAAAATGATTCATGATTTGATTAATTCATATATGTCCTCCCATGACCTTCTCATACTTAATAAATTTATTCTTAATTTTTAAAAATTGACATCTTTGCATGGTTTATCATGACACCTCTTAGGTAAATTTCAATATTATTGATCGTATTTTCAACCCTTATTAATATCTTATCAAGTTAGAGTAGTCTTGGTGGTGTTCTATGTTATTTTAATCAATATAATGATGGTTTTAGTAGGGTGTGGGACCAAGATATATTAAAAGGTTAATTGTTTTGAGATATGGGATTAGTGACCAATATGGTGTACTTATTGACTTGGATAAGAAAAGAAACCAACTCATGAAACATGCACTATGGTAGAAATAGTTTACCTATTGAAATTATATTATGGTGATACTAAAATCTCCTTAAATCTTGACACACATTATGGTGATAGTGTTTCATTACTCTATGGATTTATTTCTTATTTTGTCTTCATGGATTTCTAGGTGGAAATATATCTTAGTGCAATTATTAGTAGTGGATCATATATTTTGTGGGGTCATTTATAATCAATATTATTGAAATGCTTAAACACCATTACGTGTAAAAGGCTAGAATGGTTTAGGGTTTAGGATATGTAATAAAGAAGGATGTTGAGGACCATTAATATATTTTTCTTGGTTACACTATGATGCTCATATATTTTTTGACTTAGGTGAAACATCCTTGTATTATATGGGTTATTTTAGGATACATAGTTATCAAACGACATTATTTACCTTATACTAATCATTCACTTGATTATCATAAACACTTAAGGCATGTTATGTTATTAAGGTAACAAATAAATGTATGATGTATGATGGATGTTGATGTATGTATGATGGATGTTATTTCAAAACTTAGAAAAAATAGTTGTATGTTGGCATTCCAAAGGATCTAGAGCATATCCATCCTTGATGTTTTAAAACTAAATGTTAATGGAATTTTGCTCCACCTTTTCATGTAAATCCTTGATTTCTAGTAAGGTCAATAATGAACCTAGATACAATAAAAAGTATGTTAGAAGACCAAGACTAATTAGATAGCTATTTTGAATCACGATTGAGTATGTTAATAATTTGAACATATTGCTATGGATGTAGATAATAAATGGATGCATATGGTTATAGATGGATTGAAATGTTGTGTTGGTACTTCAGAAAAGGATGTTTAAGGATAATTATTTTATTTTTAACCTTCTTGTTTAGATAGAAGTAATATGCCAGAATCACTGATCTAGGGAAAACAAAGACAAGTATATTTTATAATATATTACATGGCATTATAGTGTTACATATTTCTTTCTTAGATGCATTACATTAGTATTTTATGCTAATAGTGGTACTTGTAAATGAGTACTCCTACTAGTTTTGGTAAGGACCATTGGTGAACTATTGTACATATTTGATACAACACTAATTTCCTATCATAATAGCCTTTGGAATAGTAACACACACATTATTAGATGAATTATAATTGGGATAGCATGATCCCATGAAGAAAAATCCTTACCTATAACTTAGATATAAGTTATTTTTTGAGGAAATGAATGCTCACTTAAATATAGAGAGAAATTACACCTTACTCCTTACAGAGTAGAAAAGACATTGGAAGTTAGACCTTTTTGATAGAAAACTCTACCATGTATCTATAAAAAACCTAGAGTCAAGTTCATGTCTTTTTTTTGGATGTAATTACCTTGATTAGTAAGTCACAGAGGGTAAAATCCCTTGGATTCATTGAAATAAAAAGAAATAGGCCATATGAGTACAACCCTAAATGATATAAAAGTTGCTTATTATTGTTGGTTTTAAATAATAAACTTTTTATGTACTATTGAGTGAGAATAAGATAGTGAATGGAATATAATAAATGTTCTTTCACAAGTTGCATTTATTAATTACATGATTTGCTCTTTCTTAGGATAAAGCTAGACTTAATTTTTGTTATTTTGATAATCACAAGGTACTTATAGATTGAAGAGTCTTAATGTTTTTCATGAAGATGGGAACACTTAGTGTTGTGATAATACCTAAGAGGAAGAAGTCTTGAAAATGTGATATTTAGAGCTTGTAGACATGTGTGATGCTTATTGGATTTAACATACCCTAGACAGTAGATATTGATAGATTAGATAAGAAAATCTATTATTTGGATTACTTGTTATGTTGTATTTTGAATATCCTAATTCATGTAGATAATTTATATTTTACATATCTTAATTCATGTAGTTTTCATATGTTTTAAACTTTTTATGTTCTTTAATTATATAGTTTTCATTTTGATTGCATTTCCTAGTTTAATTATCCATGTATTTTTGTAGGGGTCTCTAGAAATGAATATGAAAATGTAGTTGGTGAAATGAAAAAATAGGGAATAACTTCTTGTGAGGATGAGATGTGAGGTGGTTATGTCAATGACATATCATGTTTGGGTTAAGCTCTCATTAGTGATACTTAAAAATGGTTCTCTTACCAGGAAAAACTAGTTTTCATCTGAACTTATTCAAATCACAAGAATAACCATTTATAGGTCTAAAAAATTAATAGATAAGAAGAAAAAGGTCTTGGATAATTTGAACGTGGAGAGAAAGGAGTTACATTGTACAAATCTTGCACTCAGGGGTGAGAATTTGGAACTTGAAAAAAAGTGTGTCAATATTAATTCTACTTTTGCATATACAAAATTACTTCATGACTTAAGGGGAGAGATATTTAAGGACCTACACATAAATTACATTGGAATTATTTCCATATATGAGTAAGAGATGCAACATTGGAAGGTAAAGTGTGAGAACATGCATATGTAAGTCTGACATGAGTTTAAGTACCAGTGGCATTTAAGGGATGAAAAATGAGGATTAGTTATGCACATTTACTTTTGTGATTGATATGTTATGTATACTTAGGGAATTGTATATAAATCATATTAAAATTTTGGCAAAGTGAAATAAAATAACTATGAATTTCAATAATGTTTAATATTGAACATTCTTGTATTTACTTTTGTGTAACTTTTGCCTTGAAAAAAATGTTTTACCACATTTTGTCTAAGTTTAAGTATCTTATGTTGGAAATATTTTAAGAAAATACACCATTTAACATCATAAACTTGTAAGGGCAAGTGAAAAATTTTTGGGGACAAAAAGGGGCCTACTTGTGGACATGTTTTTTTTGAAAATCAAGAAATCTTAACTTCTATAGATTATTTGAGATGGCTACACTCAAAATTTGAAGATGGTATAAAAACATGAATGATAGAATTTAAAGTCTACTTTATAAAACACTAATTTAAAAAAAATGGTTAAGTATAAGTATGTCAAACATCTAAAATTTGAAGCTTGGAACCTTTTTTTAAGAAAAATAAAGTAGATAGCCAGCTAGATGACCCCTCATGTTTTGAGCATCATTTAGTATTGTTTGAAACCCTTTGGTTAAAATTTAGATAATATCATCTAGTTTTTGACCTATATTTTATTCATTTTATTAATTTGACAAGTAAATATATCATGAAAACTGACATAAAAATGGATAATTGGTCGTATGCCCCCTAACTACCTAAAAAAAGGAAAAAATAGTTTTTTTAATACATATAGAATTAGGCCTAATTTGTGACCATATATATATATATGTATATATATATATATATACATATACATATATATATATATATATATATATATATATATGTATATATACATATATATACATGTATATATATATATATATACATATATATACATGTATGTATATATATATATATATATATACATATATATATGTGTATGTATATATATATATATATATATATATACATACATATATATATACATATATACACACACACACACACACACACACACACACACACACACACACACACACATATATATATATATATATATATATATATATATATATATATATATATATATATATATATATATATATATTCATTTAGATCAAGGAAAAAAAATACATAAACATATATAAGCATGTATGTTTGGGACTTGTGGTGTCATAAAAAATCTATAGTTAGAAGTCAACATAGATGGAAACCTTAAAATAGTCCAAAAATTAAGAAAAATCATAGATTTGGAAAATGAAGTCTATTCAACATTGTAGTAATAATTTTATGAATTGTATAATTGAAATTCATAGTTTTTAAAATGATGGAAGATGGATTTTATTATTTTATATCAAAAAAATTGGGATTCAATAGTGTGTTAGCAGGTCCAAGCCTTAGGCTTGGGAATCCAAAGCATTACCAAGCTAAAAGAACATGGTTTTTAAATTTAAGCATGCCATAACACATACATATTACTTTGACATTGCAAAAATAAAATCTATGTATATATGTTTATGTTTATGTATATATCTATTCACATTTATAATTTAATTTTTTATTTTAAAGTGGAGTGTGTCAATATATACACTACCACAAAAAAACATAATGGACATAATGATGTAATTTTGGTGAGTTTATGCCCACAAACATAATTTCAAATATATAGAATATTATTTAGGGTTCACCTAGGTCCATTTTTATTACATAATAAATGAAAGAGTCATTTTTTTCAATGGTGGAGGCAATTAGGGCCAATTTGAACCCCTTGAACATAATTAAACCTACAAAATGTGATTTGGGGATAAATTCACTTATATTTCATAAAATATTTGAAGGTTTTGAATGATTGTATTGAGTGAAAATTAGCTTTATTTATCTATAATATTGAAGCCATGTATCAACAAAATTTGTTGGAATAAAAATGACTGATAGGGGGGTTGAATCAATATTCAAAACTTTTCATTCATTTCCACTTAATCATTTATTGACCATTCTAACAAACATGTACATCTTAACAAGCATAAGCATCAAATCAAAAGATCATGAAACATGTGAACACAACATATACATGGGAAATACTTAAAGTGAAGAAATTACACTAATGATTAAAAAAGAATAAAATACTATAAGAAAAAAATCAATATTTAGTGAATAAACAACTCCACATGGAACACCAACCCCAACTAGCTCAACACCAACTCAACTAGACTTTAACAAGCACCCACTTGTAAGGAGGCACCAACCTCCTAGATGACTCAACACCAACTTAGCCACATGATAAACTTGATCACCTTCATAAATATTTATTTATCATACAATAGATTATGATATTCTTCCTCATCTATTCACTCACTTTTATCCCTCTCAAACTAGCCTTTAGCCTTCTTCACTCAACTAACCCTTTTCATGGCTTGATTAGGTCTTATAACCTTGATATTCATATGTAAAACATTTGTTATATATTAATGAAACTTATTTTATGGTTTTCATGACCTTATTCTGATCACCAATGATCTATCTCATTCACTTGTTCTCTTTTTTCTCTTCACTCACTCAAATAAGCCTAAACTGCCTAGTATTTATGTAAGTCACTTGATCATATCCTTCATAGTTTGCCATACATTATTATATTATTATGTAACAAATATAATAGGTCTTATAATATTAAAATAACATTAATAAATCATGAATCAATAAATACATTAGGTCGACCATAGCTCAATTAGCATATACTTCTCTTTTAGGCTTTAAGGAGACCTAATATGTCTTCTTAACAACACGTTACCCTTTGATTTTTTTAATCATATTAAGACACCTCACATGATAGGAACACATCATATGACACTCTAAAAAACCTTATAAAACTTTAATTTAGGTCCATAACACCTTCTAGGTCCAACCACCATTTGAACCCTTTCTCAAAACATTGTTCATAAAAGGCTTGTGCATATACAAAAACTCTGTCTTGAACAACTGAGGCATAAAATCAACTTTGAAAAAAAACCATGGAAAAAAATTACGTATTTATAAACCTCATGACCTTAGGATCATCTCAAACTTCATCAAATTCTTCAACTTGTTAGACATTATCATTGATTAAAGGAAGATATTGTTGAGCATTGTAATTGACTATTGAGTTTTGGAATAAGTGTTGTCATTAACGTCAATCTATTATCATTGATGTAAATATAATGTCATTGATGTCAAAGGTTATTATGAAGATTCATGATCAAGTAAGATTTTAGGTATGTGTATGAATGAGTTCTATTATTAACATAGTGAGTGTTGTTGTTGTATGAAAGTAGTAATATGTGAGTACTATTTGACTTGAGAAATATCATTGTGAATTAGCATGAGTAAGTACAGGTTAGTTTTTAAAATATATAGTATCTTAAAAATATTTGTATAGAACCTATGAGAATATATGTGCAAGTATCGTGATGAAATGAGTGAGATCTAAAGAAGAAGATGCGTGCTTTAAATATCTATGTATGTAGTTCCAAAGATGCTCCAAATGAGCTACAAAGATGAGAATGCTCTAAAAAATGGTTAAATATATTTGAGAATGAGAGAGGTTGTTTTAGTTTGTACATAATGTGTATAGGACATTACAAATTCTTATAAGGTTAGATCTGAAGATCTATGTATGCAACTCTAAAGATGCTATGAAGATCTTAGTCAAGCTTCAAAGATCTGTAAGAAGCTCTAAAGATGGTCCATTATAGCTCTGAAGAAGAGTGAGTATATGAGGCTAATTGATCATACACCAGAGGTATTATAACACTAGTGAGTTTTGAGGTAAAATCCTAAGGGTGGATAGAAGGTCAAATCTAAAGCTTAATGATACTTACAGGTCAAGGCTTAGAAAGCAAAATAGAGAAGTTAGCCAGATGGGGTATCAAGATTAGTTTCCATGACATGGATGACTAGGTGAATATTGATAGAGGTGATTCAAGCTATTTTAAGTATGTGCATAAATTTTTAGGTCATAGTTTGTATGTAAAGGATTGAAAATGTGTTTTAAGGTTTCTTGAGTGCATAAAATGAAGAGTTATCTACTCAAGAAGGTTTTTCTAGTGATCATTTATACATGTAACATCTACATGAGAATATAAGATATTAATGGTAGAAAATGAAGGGTTATATATCAAAGTTCCAAGCAATGGTTTTCATAAAAAGGAGTTAAGTCTTATGAATGATCGTTAAGATTGGAAGATGGTTTAAACCCTCATAGAACCCTAATAATGACCTGATGTTGAAGATCTTATTTTAAAGAGATTATAATAGTTTTATATGTCTATTTAAGTGATTTTAGGTTTACTTAAACTCTCCTAGGAATCTCCAGATGTGGTTATTTTCTTAGGTGAGTGAGAAAACCCTACAAACAAGTGCTTTTTTTGGAGATCTATTATAGCAGATATAATTGATCAAGTTAAAATTACTAAGTGGATGAATATCAAAGTATGAGACTTGTAGTTATGATCCATGAAAGTTTTTTTATATTTTAAAAATCTTAGGTGTGAAAATTTGGTGATCCAAGCTGGCCAGTCACTAACAGACCTAGTGGTGCATATAGTAAGAAAATCAAGAAGAAGTAAGAAGATGATTCTTGACATGTTTTCATGTAAGAGTGATGCATTGAAGTGCATGATGATGTTGTTTGGGAATTTAATAATATATCATTGCTTTAAAAAATCTCGTAAGTTAGTGTAAAAGGATGAAACATTGAAGTCAAAATGGCTTATCTAGATAAGTAGAGTCTAAGAGAGAAGATCAATAGATTGGTTTGTAAGACCAATAGTTTCCATTAGAAATTATGATATATTTAATGTCAGTTTCTCTAAGGATGATATAATATCTTTTTTATTCATTTAAATACCTTGAAAAAATTATATAAGTTATCATAAATTCATGTTTCCTTGACTATGTTTTGAGGTTAGTTTGCAATTCTAAGTGAGCATCTTGAAGAGAAGAGTTTGAACATATATATCCTAAGTTAAAACATTAGATAAATTTTGTGATGACCATAAGGTCATGAGGTTTATAAATATGTATTATTTTTCCATGTTTTTTTGGAAAAATTGAGTATATTCTTAAATTATTCAAAATAAAGTTTTTGTATACGCATAGGCCTTTTATGGACAGTGATTTAAGAAAGGGTTCAAGTGGTAGTTAGACCTAAAAGGTGTTATGGACCTAAAGTGGATTTTTGTAAGTCATATTATAATAGAAGATGATACTTTCCTATTGTGTGAAGTGTTTTTATATTCTTCAAGAAATATCAAAGGGTAAAGTGTTGTTAAGAAGACCTATTAGGTATTCATTAAGCCCAAAAGAGGAGTAAGGGCTAATTGAGACATGGCTGACCTAATTTATTGATTTATTAATGATTAAGGTGTGTTATTTTAATATTATAAAACCTATTTCATGGCCTACCTAAGAGATAAGAATGTGTAACTAACTAATAATGATATGATCAAGTGTCTTGTATAAAGATAAGGCAATTTAAGTCTATTTGAAAGTGTTAAGTCTAAGAAGACAACAAGTGAATGATATAGATCATTGGTGGGTAGAATAGGGTCATAAAAACCATAAAATAAGTGTCATGGATATCTAACATAGGTTATACATATGAGGATCAAGGTTAGAAGACCTAATCAAGCCATGAAGAGGGTTAATTGAGCAAAGAAGGCCGAAGGCTAATTTGAGAGGGAAAAAAGTGATCAAAGAGCTAAGGATGAAAATCACCATATATTATAAAATAAACAAGGTTTATAAAGTTGATGAAGTGTTTAAGGTGGTTAAGTTGGTGTTGAGTCATCTAAGGGGTTGGTGCTTCCTTGTAAGTGGGTATTTTTTAAAGTCTAGGTGAGTCGGTGCTAAGATAATTGAGGTTGATGCTCTATTTGAAGTTGGTGCTTCACTAAAGATGTATTTTTGTCTTATAATATTGAAGTATATTTATTTCATTAGTGGAATTTATTACCGTTGAGGGTTTCCCATGTATATGATATGTTCATGTGTTTCATGCTCTTATTATTTGATGCCTATACTTGTTAAGATGTGCATGATTGCTAGAATGGTTCATGTATGATTAAGTGAAATGGAATGAATTTTTTTGAAGATTGATAAACCTACCCTCTCAGTCATTATTCTTCTAATAATTGGTATCAGAGAAAGCTACTTTGAATCAGGTATAAAATCCTAAAGGAGATCCTAATAAGTAAGGATAACTAATCAACAAGTTCAAGGTGGTTTCTCTACCAGTAAGGATTCATTATTTAATGGATCTAACTATGGATTTTGAAATGTCAAAATGAAGATATAGTTGATGTCATAAGGACATGATATTTGGTGGTCAATTTTAGATGGTTATAATGCACCTCCAATTCCATCAACAAATGTAGTAGGTAAGAAGGCTAGTGAAAATAACCCTAAGGCAATGAATTCCATTTTGTTTGGCCTATTAGAGGCACAAATTTTAAAGGTAACACATTATGTATTATCCAAATATATATGGAAAAAATTGAAGACCATCTATGAAGGAGAAACCAAGGAAAAGTTTGCCAAATTTCAAACTCATAGAAGATATTTTGGAAGCCTGAATATGAATGAAGATGAAACCATATTATCCTACCTATTGAGGGTTGATGAAGTTGTCAATATAATTTTAGGATTGGGAGAAGAAGTTAAAGAGTTTACTATTATCCAAAAGGTGTTGATATTAATAACTCCTAACTTTAACTCTAAGGTATCTATAGTAGAAGAGATGCAAGATTTGGACAAAGTAGAGATGGATGGGCTTCATGGAATCTTGACTACATATGAGATGAGAATAAATAAAGGAAGATCTCTCAAGAAGGAAGCATATTTCAAATTTGAAAAGAATTCAAAGGCCAAGAATGTCAAGGATGAGGCATGTTTAGATATTGATGATGATGAACTCAGAGCTATGTTTTCTAAGAAGTTGAGGTTTGGCTTAGGTAAGTAAAAGGGTAATTTACCCTTGAAATGTTTTAGTTGTGTAAATATTGGTCACTTTGAAACTAAGTGTACTAATAAGGACAAATCTAAGCATAATGAAGTACATGATGAACATCATAAATATGATAGAAGGCCTATAATTCTAAAAAAACAAGAGACATTTAAATAAGAATGAAGGAAATGATCATTCAAAAATAAGAAGATTTTATACACCAAAGAAGACATCTCATCTAATGTAAGTGATTCAAACACATCTGACAGTGATGATGATAGTAATTAATTTGAACATGACAATAGTGAAAATTTATTCATAGGAATAAAATAAAATAATGAGGGTTGTTCAAATGGGAAAGGCCTTATGGTTGATGTAATATTAGATGAACAAGTATACTATGATACTGAATAAGGAGAAACTAAAGTGAGTCTTTAAGTAGAGCTGGTAAGTACCCTAGAAGAGTTTAAGCTTGTGAATAAGAAGAATAAGAAACTAAATTCATTAGTTTAAGACTATGAGGAACATATCAGTTTGTTTGAAGAAAGACTAAGTGGAAACACCAAGGGTATGAAGAGATCACCTAGTAAGTAGAAACCCAAATGGAGATTATGAAAACAAGCCTAAAGTCTAAAGAGGAAGCTGATAGTAGATATAAAACTAAAATAGAATCTCTGAAAGCTGAGTTAGATCAAAAATCTAGAAAGGTAAAAAAATTTATGAAGTTTGAAAAGAGCATTGAGGCTCTAGATGATATCTTGAGCAGTCAAAAGTTTTCAAGTGATAAGATAGGTCTTGGTTTCATAAAAGACTAAAAGGAGGCACCTAAATTCAAGTATAAGTCTATTGAAGACAAGAAGGTCAACATGAAAAGACTTGTTAGATAGCCGAATTCTATAAGGTATGATAATTATTTCAATGGTTAATATTTTGTATGCAGTCAATTTAGTCATGGAGCAAGAGAATGTAGAAGACCCTCCAAGAATGAGTACTCATGGAACTATGGAAGGGATCATAATTCACATTAGATAAATGGTATATATAAGGTGGTCTATTATAACTATCATAATATAAGACACATTACAAGATTCTATCTTAACAGATTTAGAATGTCATCAAGTTAAAAAAATAAGTTTGAAGCCCTTAGAGTGTAGGAAAGAAGGAAAATGAATTTATGCAAACCAAAGGTAGTAAATATAATTCATGATTAGTCTACAAACTCAAGTGGACTGCTTTTTGAGATAAAGCAAGCCTTAGATGAGAAATAAAGTAAGGAATGTTTGTTGTTAGCTCACATTGATGATCAAATAATTGATGATGAGATCAAGCTTAAAGTGCAAATTAAGTCTAGAAGGATGTTGAAGAATATTTAGTCTTGTGAAAAGATGAAGATTTGGGAATATCCTAAGTTTATGTTGTTTTAGTTCCTTATGAAAAGGGGTGGCTCCATTAAGCTTCATGGAGACATTTTTATATTAGTAAAAGCATAAAGATGTAGTCAAAGAAGATTTATTTTTGAGAAGATTCTATATTGTCTATGTTGTAAGCAAGGAGCTAAAGATAGATATTATCCATTCCTTTATTGGTAGCTCTGGGGTTTGAAGTATAAAAGGTAGTATGATGAGAGATATAAATCTATTATCAGGCATCTAAAGTCAAAAGTGTAGACAATTAGTATATGAGAGGTAAAATTTTGATATCTATTTCTATGAGTAGTTGAGCCCAATCTTTGAAGACAAAGGGGGAGTCTTTAATACTATAGTTGGTATCAAGTATGGGATAGCCTTGTGTATGATCAACAGTTTGATATTATTCTATAATATCAAGGAAGGTAAGTGATATGAGTCTCTAATTATTTTAAATAAGATATGATTGGTCTAAAAGGGATCTTGGTAGCTCTGAGTTTTTTGTTGAAGAAAGTGATTACTTTTGATATGCATGGAGCTAAGGAGAGATTATTTTTGAGGTGTTTTATAGAATTTTTTTATTGAAATTTTGATGTGTCAGCTATGAGAATGATCTAGTTGAGAGAAGCTACTAAAAATGGTTGTCATAGGTGGTATCCATAATTTATTAATACTATCTGCCATCTAGTGTCTTTGAGAGATAATATCAGCTCAAAGTGAGAGAGTATGATTTCAGTAGTTACATATGATCCTTGATGTCTAATATTAAAAGAAGCATGGTGAATTCTTGGTTTGAGGAGAATATTTTTAGGTTATTGATTGAGCTTGATCTATGTTGAATTGATCTTATAATTTGAGTTCATTTTAAAAGAGATGATAGTTGTGGAAGACCTTTGTCATTAATGTCAAAGGGAGAGAAAGATTAGAAAATATGGGAAAAGGAGAAAGATTAGAAAGAGTGAGAAAGATAAGGTGAGTTTAGAAAGGGAGAGAAAAGTCAAGAACTAGGTCTAAGAGATGTTTTCCATCAAGAGTGGTTGACATATTTTTTTGAATGTGTTTACCATCAATGACAAAGGGGAAGATTGTTGGACATTGCCAATGATTAAAGGAAAAGATTATTGAGCATTGTCATTGAATATTGAGTTTTGGAATAAGTGTTATCATTGACATAAATATATTGCCATTGATGTTAATTTAATGTCATTGATCTCAAAGGTTCTTATGTAGATGTATGTTCAAGTAAGCTTTGAGTTATGTGTATGAATGAGTTTTGTTGTTATCATAGTGAGTGTTGTTGCCATATGAAAGTAGTAATGTGTAAGTACTATTTGACTTGATAAATATAATTGAGAATAAAAATGAGAAAGTACATGTTAGTTTTTCAAGTGTATAGTATCTTGGAAATCTTTGCATAGACCTTGTGAAAATATATGTGTAGGTAGCATCATGAAATGAATGAGCTCCAAAGAAGAAGATGTTTTCTCTAAAGATCTATGTAAGTAGTTTTGAAGATGCTATAAATGAGATATGAAGATGAGAATTCTCTAAAGAATGATTTATAATGTTTGAACATGAGATAGGTTGTTTTAGTTTGTACATAAGGTATTGAAAACCTTTAAAATGATTAGAAGGTTAAATCTAAAGATCTGTGTATGCATATATAAAGATGCTATGAAGATCTTAATCAAAATCTAAAGATATATAAGAATCTCCAAAGATGATCTATTTAAACTTTGAATAAGAGTAATTATATGAGGCTTATTGAGCATACACAAGAGGCATTAAAAAATTGGAGAGTTTTGAGGTAAAATCTATAAGGTGGTTAGAACGTTAGATTCAAGGCCTAATGAGACTTGTAGGTCAAGGCTTCAAAATTAAAAGTGAGAAGGTATCCAGATGGGGTATCAGGATCAGTTTTCATGACATGGATGAGTAGGTGAACATTGACAGAGGTGAGTCAAGTTGTTTTAAGTATGTGTATAAAGTTTTAGGTCATGGTTTGCAAGTGAAGGCTTGAAAAAGTGTTTTAAGGTTTCTTGAGTGCACAGAATGAAGAGTTGTCTACCCGAGAAGGTTTTTATAGTGATCACTGATAGAAAAAATATTTATGAGAATATAATATGTTCATGGAATATGAGGAAGGGTTCTATCTCAAAGTTATAAGCATTGAATTCTAGAAAAAGTAGCTAAGTTTTATGAATGATTGTTAAGACTGTAAGATGGTTTAAACCCTCATAGAACCTTAACAATGATTTGATGTTGAAGATATTATTATAAAGAGATATATAAAATTTTGATATGGCTAGTAAAGTTATTTGATATTGAATTCAACTCTCCTAGGTATCTTCAAATGTGACTAGTTTCTTAGGTGAGTGAGTAGACCCTATAGGAAAGTGCTTATTTTTTGGAGATCTAATATAGTAGATAGAGTTGACTAAATCAAAATTTATAAGTGGATGAAGATAAAATTATGAGAATTATTTTATTATACATGAAATTTTTTGGATAGGTTACAGATTTTAGGTGTGCAAATTTGGTGATCTAAGTTGGCCAGTCACTAATGGACCTAGTGGTGTAAACAGTAAGAAAATTAGGTAGAAATGAGAAGATGATTCCTAATGTGTTTTCATGGAATAGTGATTAATTTAAGTGAATTATGATGCTTTTTATTACTTGAATAATCTATACATTATTTATATAATATTGGAAGTCAGTGTAAGAGGTTGGAACATTGAAGCTAAAATGGCTTATCTGGCTGAGTAAAGTTTGTAAGAGAGAATATCAATAGATTGGTCTATAAGACCAATAGTTTCCACTAGAGATTATAATATATTTTATTTATGTTGACATAAGGATGATATAATATATTTTTCATGTGTTGAAATCAATTGAAATAATTCTATCAGGTGTCAGAAGTTCATGTTTCCTTGACTATGTTTTGAAGTCAGTTAGCAGTTTTGAGTGAGCATCCTATAGAGAAGAGTTTGAGCCTATATAACATAAGTTGAAGAATAATATGAAGTTTTTTATGACTATGAGGACATTAGGTTTTTTAATATGTAATTTATTTCCATGGTTGTTTTGAAAAATTGAGTATATGCCTTAGTTTTTCAAGATAGATTTTTTATATATGCATAGGCCTTTTATGTACAGTAATTTGAGAATGGGTTCAAGTGGTGGTTAGACCTAAGAGGTGTTATGGAAATAAATTTGAGTTATATAAGGTATATTGGAGTGGAATATGATATGTTATTACCATGTAAAGTGTTTGGATATGTGTCAAGAAAGACCAAAGGGTAACGTGTTGTTAAGAAGACCTATTAGGTCTCCATTAAGCCTAAAAGAGGAGTAAGGGCTAATTGAGCTATATCCAACCTAATGTATTAATTAATTAATAATTAATAAATGTTATTTTAATATTATAAGACATATTTAAAGGATTACCTAAGAGATAATAATGTTTAGTTGACTAATAAGGATATGATCAAGTGACTTATATAAAACCAAGGCAGGTTAGGCCTATTTAAAAGTGCTAAGTGTGAGAAGATAACAAGCGAATGATATAGATCATTGGTGAGGATAAGGAGATCATGTGGACCATTATGTAAGTTTCATGAATATATAATATAGGTTTTTCATGTGAGGATCAATTTTAGAATACCTAATCAATCCATGAAGAGGGCTAATTAAGCGAAGAAGGCTAAAGCCTAGTTTGAGAGGGACATAAGCGAGTGAAGAGTTGAGGATGAAGATCATCATATATTTTAGAATAAACAAGGGTTTATAAAGGTGATCAATTATTTTAGGTTGTTGAGTTAGTGTTGAGTCATCTAGGGGGTTAGTGCTTCCTTGCAAGTGGGTGCTTGAAAAAGTCTAGTTGAGTTCATTCTGAACTAGTTGGGGTTAGTGCTCTATGTGAAGTTGGTACTTCAATTAAGATTAATGTTTTTATTAAATGACTATAGTCCATTTGATTCATTAGTGGGTTTTATTACCATTGAGGTTTTCCCATGTATATGTTGTGTTCATGTGTTTCATGATCTTATGATTTGATGCTTATTTTTGCTAATATGTGTATACTTGTTAGAAAGGTTCATGTATGATTAAGTGGAATTGAATAAAAAAATTTAAAGATTGATTGACCCCCTATCAACCATTGTGACTCCAATAATTAGTATCTATTATCCCCTAAATTTTGGCTAAGTGTTTTGACATTTTTTTTGTATAACTGACATAGTGTAAAAGAAGCCTAGAGCAGAGAAATTATAGGGCATAGAAGCCCTAAGGCATAGGAGAACCAATGCAAGAGGAGCCAATAAAATGAGAATTAGTCATGAAAAACCCAAGAGTATAGGACTTGGAACAATATCAAAATACTTGGGAGTGCATGGGATGTGAGAACTATTAATGAGTGATTTATAAGGGTCATCCAAACCTTATCCATTGGAATTTTTGCACCAACTTGCAAGGAGATGAATATATGGTAGCATGAATCTAGCATAGAGTAAGCATATAGGGGGCACAAAGGCCCGATTCTTTTGGAGAGGCTAGATGATAGAGCACTATGACTCTTAGTTTATTGAGAGTTTTTTGGTCAATTAAAACTATCATTGATGCTGTAAATACTTGGCTAGGGATAAACACGTATAAAAACCCCTATTGTAAAGCACTAAAAGAACATATTTTTTCTTAATAGTACTTTACTGAAGCATAATATATGAGTTTTAGACATTATAAACATTATTGTGTTTATGTTCAGCTAAATGGGTAAGTTGTGTATCTATTATAAGTTGAGTTGAGCATTTAGTAATTGGAACTTAGTATGAAATCTAAACTATTATTTTCTTTTTTTAAGTAACAACTCTAAACTGCAATGGCATTAATATGTGTAATTATGGTGATAGAGCTTATTACTCAAGGATCAAAGTAGTCTATCTTTTCCTTTATGTAATATATATTTAAAAACATGTTTAACGTAAAGAATATGACTAAATTGATGTTATTATACAACAAAACCTATGGGAATTGATCTCTAGCTATGCACTTTAGGTGAGCATGCAAGACTGTAGTATTGTGTGAGAAGGCCAACATGATAGCTCGTTGGGATAAAATTTAGTGTCAAAGATATAATAAGAATAAAAACCCAATATTTTGGTTCCATTTCTAGGACCCATAACACTTGCTACAAAATTCATGGAAGATGTTTGAGCATATCACCCTTGAGACTATTGAATAATGGATTGATCTAGTTGAATATAATTTTGTGGTTCCTTACCTTGAATTAAGAGTTTTCACATGGTAGTGGGTAGAGAAAAATATGTATAGTACATTATATGAAAATTTCCTTCTTGAGATCTTGGTTCATTTACACAATTGACTATCTGTGTATGCTCAAAGATGATTACAAAAACTTTGGAGAAGATAGTATTGAAAATTAGAATGACAAAGAGATTTAACATGAATTGGAACTCTATGGATGAGAGATATAAACATTTGGTGGAAAGAAGTATTGATACTAGGATCAGTTATTTCATAGAAGCCCAGATAACTTCAATGACATTTTAGCTTGAGAAATTAACTACAAATAATTCACATGACACTCATAGTGGTCTTTAGTGCACTGATTGGGAGTCTAAAGGACACACTTGAAGTAACTACCCATGTAAGAACATCCATGTTGTACTGAAGTAGTCATGTGAAATTTATCATGAAGATCATGATGTATGATATTATCCTCTTTTTCAATGAGAAAAACACTTAAAAGTGTCTGAATATTGTAAAATATGTGATGCCTACACTCATGACAATAATGATTGTAGACTAATTAATGACATCTATGGGGTAGGTGCATATGGTACATGACAAAACTTTGTAGCCAAGAATCAGGATAATGGTGTCTATCATGGTTGGGGTAGAGGATGAGGATAAGGTGGTGGTCATTTCCCACCTAGGACATGTTATAAAAGTATATCCCTAGACCACTATCAAAGAGATTGTTCGATCTACCCTACATGTGCTTTCTATAAAAAGGACCACCAGTTAGAAGAGTATCCTGACTTATACATGGCTATCACTAAGGAGAGAAATGAAAAAGGTAATGGTATGATTCAAATTGAGAAACCACATTAGAATGCATATTAAGGCACCCAAATAATTCAATAAATGAATATTACCATGTGTAATAGAGGACAATCTCAATCTACCTCCAATCCTATCGAGAAGGTACAAATACAAAGAGCTATAAGTGAGAAAGTATCCTGATGACCAATAATAGAAGGATGTCCTCTAGGAAACTATGATGTTGGTGTAAGAACTCCAAGGAGAAATTCAATATCTCAAAGATAAGGAAACAACATAGTGTGATGATATGTAAATGGCAACTGAGCCTCAAAACATATTGCATAATGACTTCCAAGAACTATGTAAGCATATGTTAGATGAGGACATTGTTCCATATCTAAGTGTTTAGCTTAAGAATCATGTATAAACACTAAATTATTCTCAACCTCAAGTCATTAAATAGACTAAGGACCATTATCTAAATCATTCTCAATAGCTAGATATCCCTATTCCTTTTACTCCCCCAAAAGATAAAGAGATACTAGTCAATGCTACCATCGATGGGTGGGTAATCTAGGACATCTTAGTTGACACTAGCACATAAGTGAATGTCCTCACCAAGGATTCTTGGTGAAAAAATGTCTAGTCCAACTTATAGCTATCATCACATGTATTTTTCATGGATAATAATACTCATGCTTTATCGATTTGTGTCCTTGAGAATGCCACATTGATATACTTGGAGTAAATTTCAAAGAAGATTTTGAGGTTCTTGAACTAGCTGAGCTAGATGACTTCCCATATCTATTGGGATGAACTTGGTGTTATGAAAATAATATATACCTAAGTTTCAAGAAGCATTACATTAGTTTTTGGAATGTTGACTAGTGTGTTTTTATTCCCCTAGATCCAACACAGGGGCCTCCTTATATAGAACCTATCAATGTGGAAGAGGATATTAACCACATTTATAATGTCACTACAGGGAATGATGAACAAATTTATCTTAATACTAATGGAATTATATGATGGTTAGACACTTAGTCCCTTTTTAACACTACAAGAAATACTTGTAATTATTGGGCCCATAGTGACTATGACCTCATTGGAAGAGTGTGTAGTACCATTATTAATTAGGAGAATGTTCCATGCCAGTATAATAAAAACCATAGGATCATTCATGTTATCACTGATTAAGTCATGAGAGGAATAATGATAGATGTACCTCTAGAAAGAGCTAATGATGCTCCACATTTCTAGGGATAGATGGAAGTCCATGACTTTGTCTAATGCCTTAAAGAGTTTTACCACACTGACAAGGACCATATTCGATCCTTAGTTCACCTCTTTGATGGTAGAACTACAAGATGGTGGAAAACTCATTATGAGTGGATTATCTATTGGGATCATTTATGCTCAACCTTATGTCACTAGTTCCATCATGACAACAAAGATAGGGGAACAATCAACTACAATATAATACAAGCACCTGAACCCCACATAGAAGCCTATGAGATAATGTGGGGAGTTAAAGAGTCTTACTTACTAGAGTAATTATGGGTGCATCCATTAAATGGGAATTTATGCACCTGGGCATGGGTATGGTATGTTCATGAAAAGTGATACATGGGTACCTAGTTTTAGCATCTACTAAAGGAAAACATGAATTTGACACTATCTTATTATTCTCTAAGGATGGATTTACACCTCACTCTCCAGGCCATGTGCAAAGCTATTATTGGTGACCCTAGTCCCACTGAGGATCACTTGAGATATATACATAAGGTCACTAAATAAGGTTTAATTCTCTTTAATGAACCATTATCATAACTTATTTTCATGCCAACACCAGTCCTTGATCAGGACCGATGTGAAGATATTTATCTAGGGAAATAAAAACTAGTGTTCTAAGTAGAATAAGGTGAAGGATCCAATCCACTTGACCCTTTTTATAATCATTTAGATATTATTATAAATTATGGCACATGAGCTATTTTTGATATAGTTATTGATATAGATAACCCCTACTTTGGGCCCATTCAGACTGTCTAGCATAATATCGACATAGAGCAAGAACCAAATATGGCTACTGTAGGTAATTATTAGACTAACACTAAAATTTCAAAAATATTTGAGTTATTATAGGAATATCAAGATGTCTTTCTTAGGAGCTACAATGAGATGAAAGGAATTCATCCATCCTTACGAAAGATGCATATTAGACTAATTGATAGTACTTGACTAGTCAAAAAAAGGCCATATAGGATAAATCCTAATCTATGAGCATGAATCAAAGAGGAAATTGATAGTAATTTTAACACTAGAGTAATCACCCTCATTAATTAATCTAAATGGGTCAGTCCCATAGTGATTAGTATAAAAAAATATGGATGCATCTATATTTGAAATGAATATCAGGTACTTAATACATCTTGTGTCACTAATCCCTTTCGAACATCATTCATAGAAGGTGTTGTTGGATGTGAGATATATAATTTCATAAATGGATTATCAGGATACCATCAGGTTTAAATAGTTGAAGAGGACTAACCAAAGACTATGTTTACCATTGAATAGGGATCCTTCATGTATACTATCATGCCATCTGGGTTGAAGAACACATCATCTATGTTTTCATAAATAACTATTGAAGCCTTTAAGGATTTCATCCATAAGTTTCTTCAAGTCTACTTGGATGATTGGATAGTCTATGGTTTGGTCAAGGATCATTGCTCTAACCTAAGATTTATGTTTAAGCACTTCCAAGTCTTACAAATATCACCAAACTTAAATAAGTGCCTATTTGCTACACCCTTCAGTGTGCTCCTAAGACACATTATTTTTAAGGATGGAATTTTGGTAGACTCGATGAAGGTGTTTATTATTCTTTAAATCCTAGCACCTAAGTCTCAACACAAGATCCATGCCTTCCTGGGCCATACCGACTACTATAGAAAATTCACCCATGGATATGTAAAGATTATCATTCCCCTAGAGGAAATTTTAAATCATATTAAGCATTTTATATGGACTCATTACTTTAAAAAAGCCTCTGAGACACTAAAAGAAAAGCTGGTTACTGATCTTATCCTCTAGTTTTCTAATTAGACAAAACCATTCCATGTCCATGTTGATGCATGTGGAATGGTAGTTGGTGAAATCCTTGCACAAATAGGTAAAGGTCACCTGAATCACCCAATTTACTTTTGTATTAGGAAAATCACTCTATATGAGAGGAGATACACAACCATGGAACATGCATCACTGTCAATGCTATATGCTTTACAAATTTTTTGATAGTACTTAGTGGACACTCCCTCTGTCTTCTATATAGATCATGAGGCCTTAAAGTACCTCATCAAAAAACCTATACTACATGGATGGATCTACCATTAGATAATGTTATTCCAATAGTTTCAATTTTCTATCATGGTTAAACTTGGAAAAGCCAATTATGGACCTGACCATCTATCTTGAATTGAGTCTAGAGAGCCACCGCATGCTATTGAATATGACTTACCTGATGTTCAAATCTTCCATATTACTTATGTACCTAAGGATCTAGAATATATTACCACATTTTAAACCACTATCTCAATGCTCAACTATTTCATGCCTCAAGCTAAGAAATAACTTGTGGTCTGTGCCGTACCTTTTCAACTCATAAGAGGGGATCTTTACAAGCTTGGCCATGATGAGGCTATTTGTTATTGTATTATGAAACATGAGAATTCTAAGGTACTACAAGAATTTAATTAAGGTATTTCTAGAGGATACTATGTTGGAGAGGCTACCATACATAAATTTCTATTGGCTAGATTATGACGGCCTACTCTTTTTCAAGATGCTAAGGTATATGTTAGGTAATGTGACATATATTAACATGTAGGGAAACTAAATCAATGAGATGCCATGCCTCTATAAATAATTCCATCTCAAGAAACATTTGAAAAATAGGCCATTGATTTTGTTGGCCCCATCACTCCATCTGGATGATGAATAGATTCTTGGTATATCATCACAACAACTGACCACCTCACATGCTAGGCTGAAGCTACACTGACGAGAGATTGTACAACTACCACTACTATGCATTTCATTTATGAGCATATCATAACTAATTTTAAATGTATACTAAGTTTTACTACTGATCATGACACCCATTTCCTAAATGAAACTATTTGTGTCTTACTAGATTAATTCATGATTGCATACCACAAAAAAATGTTGTATCACCATCAAGGTAATGGTTCTATCGAGGCCTTCAAAAAGATCCTAGGCACTACCCTAAAAATATTTATAATATTGGTAAAATTTATTGGGATGATAAGGTATCTATGATACTAAGGGATTACTTAACAACTTACAAGTGCCTGAACAAAAGCACCACATTTAATCTAGTATATGGAAAAGAGGCAGTCCTTCTAGATGAATTTTTGTTGTTATCTCTTCAAATTATGTCTTTAGGATAAATGGATGAGGATTCATCCTTGAAATCATTCCTATATACTTTTTTATAGTTTTATGAATCCCATTTCATCACTCATTAGAGTCAGGATGTGGAAAAGTGCAAATACAAAGCATGGCATGAATGCCACATAAAACATAAAACATTTTCCCCAAGAATGAAGGTATTGCTATATGACTCCAAATTTGCACACCATTTTATAAAACTTTAAATTCATTGGGATTGTCCTTTTGTCATTCATAGCATTTGACCAATTGGAACTTGTTTGTTACAAGGGTTAGATGACCAATTCCTTCTTAAGCATTATAATGGCAATCTGCTCTAACCATATTTCACTTTTGAGTAGTTAAAATATTTTAAAATAGTAAGGCTTATGCCATTAACTTAGGATTTCCTATTTTTTTAATATAAAAGTGCTACCTTTATTGTGTGTAAAATATTTTTTAATTTGATTGTCTTTAAGTTTGTAATTATATTTTCATGGAGGACCATGACTTAGTTTTAGTGTGAGGTGAGATATCTAAATTGTTAATTAAAGATAGGCATGCAATATTCACTAGGGTGTGCAAGGTATTTAGGGTGCATAATGTACTTAGGCATAATAGTGATTTAAGAAATGCAATATATATATATATATATATATATATATATATATATATATATATATATATATATATATCCTAAGGATAAGGTGTTCCCACCATTAGTTTAAATTTTGAAAGACATAATTATGTTCCACTCCAATAAAAGCATGGGACACAATTATATTTAACTTCAAGGAAAGGCATAGGATGGGACATACCATTAATGCATAAAAGGATAGTAATTATGATAAATGTGTCAATGGTGTGACATGATAATACTATTAAATGCATTAATTATGAGAAGTGATGGTCAAAGAGCATTGGTCATTGGAAAATGCATTAATGATGAGAAGCGATAGATGAGATTAAAGGGGATAATAAGTGTAGACCACCCTCTTAAGCCTACAAATAGACAAGTTAGCTCATTTTTACATTTTACCTTTATGTTTATTTAAAATTACAAGAGCTAAGAACTAAGAACAAATAAAATACTAGAGCTAAGAGTAAAGAGAGCAAGATCAAATCCAAAGCTAGAATATGAAACATCACAAGTTGATACACAGGTATTGAGGTGAACATCAATCCATGTAAGCAAGACATAGTGGAACTTTAGGACACAACCATAACAAGGAAAGCTTATAGGTTGTAGGTTGTATAAGTCTTCCATTAGAGGGAATTCAGATCAAAAAGATAAAGTCATTGATCATAATCACATATTATTTTATGAACATTAGACAACTATGTGTTAACCTTTAGGTTCCTCAAAAGGTGATGCAACCTAAGAAAAAGGCCCTGGGGGCTGATCTATTACCTACAAAACCAGAGGAAGAGGAGGTACTTAGAGGAGAGATGGTTTTAATTAAATAAGAGACAATAGAGGAGCACTCACATTACATAGAAAGGGGAGAAATATGGCATGACAAGGCAAGAATACTTAATCATCTCCAACCCTACCTCTAATGATTAAGGAAATGCAATATCTTAAATTGATGTTACACGTAGAGAATTGGATTCCAAGGTGTCGTCTTGCATAATTTTTTACTACAACCATCATCAATCTGGGAATGAGATTAAATTATAGAATGATTATAGAGTCAAGTGATAGAACACCAAGAACTAATTGGTGTATGATTTTAAGATCTTCAACACATTGGAAACTATAAGGTTGTTCTAAATTTTCAATTTTCCTTAATTTGGAAAACCCATAGAGGTGATCAAGTTTCTTATTTCATGCATCTTTGAGGACTATCTCTATTTTTCTAGGCACAATATGAAGTTCATTCCTAAGAGGATAAGCAAGGTATCAGGATTACGGTGTTTAGGGTTAGATGTGGCTAATGACCTGGTAGACACTAATGAGGTCCAAAAGATAGTCATAATACTGATGCACTAGAAGCAGGGCCATGCCATGCATATAATGAACCTATAAGATCTTTCCCTTTGGGTTATAACATGGATCACATGACCAAGATTAGTGGTACTAATCATTGGAATGAGTTTGACATGGATTACCTTTACATCCCCCACCAAGTCATATAGGGATTAAAATATAATTAGGTTATGTATTTTAGCCAAAAAATTATTGAGGATGCAGAGAAGACCAATCATATACCTAGCCATAGGTTTTATTAGGAGTATTTTTACTTTTGATGGTTTTTAATGAGATCAATGTACTATGATACACCTTGGGAGCACTAAAGTGGGCATACTTACTTGAGAATAGGTCCCTTGCTGAAAACTATAAGGCATTCACATGCTTAGGGCACATCACCCCCTCCTATAAAATAAATATGAAGTATTGTTTTGATGACATGAAGGAGGAATTTAGTAATGAATGTCACATCCCTTAGGATTTCCCCCTTGGTTGCTAAGCAAGCATAATTTGTAGTGAAGCAACACTTCTCTCTCATGTACATCAGGATGGTCCTTTATGAATAACTCTCTATATGGTTAAAGTTACCATATGCCTTTTTGGTGAAGTACTTTGTTGACTCTATAATCTATATTTATGATGCACAACCTATTACCTTGGAGGTGGAAAAGATTGATTTGGAGATTCATACCCTCTGCAAGATGTATGTCTATCTAGGTAAGAAGCCATACAAGTAGAAGAAGGAGATGGACCTGACATTTATAAATGTTAAGAAAATATTAGTGGGAGAATAGGTACATAATTTATTTTATATGATATAACCCAGGAAGGACTTAAAGGGCATAAAATATAAATAAAATCTCCCACCAACACCTCCATTAAAGAAGAAGAAGAAGTGAGTTGAGCATGATGCCAATGTAAGTTGTCAGTAAGCTCCACAAAAGTGGTAGAAGATTTCCCAAGCACCATAGCCAAACCCTTCACCACCTAGATCCTCACCTCCATAACCATCTCCACCACACCATTCTTCACCTTTCCCTTCTCCTCCCTAACCTTATCTACCTAAATCTCTACCACAAGTCCCTCCACCCCAGATTTCACCTCCACACATTCCTTCAACTCCACCTTCACCCCCTAAAATAACTCCGTAGCCATATCCCCTAAAATTTTATTCATCAGGAGCTACACATCAGTGGGATATATAAAAAAAACCTATGTAAGAAGTCCCTATATTCAATATGGGAGAATTGGAATCCAATTTTGAGAAGATACCCTCCCCAGTACTAGAAGAGGAGGCCATCTCTGATGATTTTCCACTTGATGTTGAGCACCTTTATGGTGAAGAGGAGGATGGTAAAGAGCAAGAAATGAGAAAAAATATTATTTATAGCACTTCCTTAGCTACCAACATAGAGGTCGAGGTCTTGGAATGACACTTGAATAAAGGGAAGGAACTAGCTAGATCCACAGAAGATCCTACTATTGATGCATCTACCAATCTGTGTGACCATTATCAAGAAGGCATCCCTAATAGGATGTTATATCTATAGTCTTAGTTCATTCCCTATGATGAAACCTAGAGATAAGGAAATAGGTGTCCTTTTTACTAGATATGTATAATGAGGAACATGCCTTTAAGCTCCCCCAAGATAGCCTTTCTTTAGGTCTTGATGTTCATATGTTGGCCAAACCACTATGGGTGGATCCCTAAAAGATTACCCCTCTATAAGCCAATGTAAAATTCTTAAATATGGCCTTGGAGGTCATGCACTATAATATTTTGTTGGATTATGACGCATGTAGTATAGAGAAGAAGCATACCCAGATTGTGGGTATGTATAACAAGGAAGTTGACACTAAGAAGGTGCTCATTGAAGAAATTCTTATTTTGAAGTAATAGGTAAAGGAGGCCACATAGGTAAAAGTTAAAACATTGAATTTATGGAAGATAAATTTAGGACATGAACCAACACTAGCAAATGACATACCTCTCGATGGGGATGCCATAGATAAACTAGAAACCTTGGTGAAACTCCTATTGAAGCATTGCAAGGAGTAACCCATGATGAGAGATGAGGGACTAGAGATAGTGGAATAATTCACCGAGCTAGTTAAAGTCTACAAGTGCACCCTAGAGAGAATTGGAGAAGTCATACCCATTTTGGATGGAATTTTTGAATAGTTGGCACACCCTAATAAGATCTTAGAGGCTCAGATCTAAGTAGAATAATCCCAGAGTTAGCATATGGCTAATGTTGTACTCTAAATAAGGGATCATGCTGAGCATGCCAAAACATTCAAGGATGTGGAGATTATGGAAAAAATATCAATACACATCATCAAAAATTGAATGTTAGTTTTGCATCCCTCTAAAAATATGTTTTCAAAGAAGTCTCAACATTAGAAGACACCCAGAAGGATGCTAGATATCCCTAGATGAATTGGTCAAGAAGGATAATGAGACATCTAGCCAACCTAAAGAGATGATGTCATCCAAGGAGGCCAAAGAGGTAATAGTTGTCAAGCTGCTTAACACATTATCACATTGGGATAATGTCAAGAAGTAAATCAATCAGATCAGGCCTAAATTTTTAGTAGAAGCCATCAACAAGACTTAGTCTAGGATGGACTAAGAGTGTAGTGTGAGGTGTGTTAGCCCCCAAATTTTGGATAAGTGTTTTGACATTTTGGCATAGAACTGACACAACATAGAAGGATCATAGAGTGAAAGACTATGGTGTGGAAACATCATGATACATAACCTATAAGGTGCAAAAGCACTAAGGCATGAGAACACCAGCATAAGAGGATCGAGTAAAAGGAGAATTAGTCATTAGGAACCTAAGAGCATATGACTCAAAACAATAGTGGAACACTTGGGGAGCACATGGGAAGTAGGATTGGTTAAGGAGTGATTCATGTGGGTCACCCACACCTTATCCATCAAAAGTTTTACATAAGCCCACAATGAGATGAACACATGGTAACAAAGATATAGCATAAAACAAGTATATAGGGGGTGTAAAGACCTAGGTCCTTAGGAGAAGTTAGTTGATAGAGTTCCATAAATCTTAGTTTATTGAGATTTCATTGGTAGATTAATCCTATCATTGATGTTGTAAATACTTAGTCAGGGTTGTAAATACTTAGTCAGGGATAAACATGTATAAATACACCTATTGTAATGCACTAAGAGAATGGATTTTTTCTTAATAGTAGTTTTCTAAAGCTTAATATATGAATTGTGGACATTATAAACATTATTATGTTTATGGTCACCTAAATGGGTAAGTTGTGTATCTATGATAGGTTGAGTTGAGAATTTAGTGATTGGGACTTAGTATGAAATCAAAACTAATCTTTTCTTTTTCTAAGTAATAAATTTTAACTACAATGGCATTAAACTATGTAATAATGGTAATCGAGCTTAGTACTCTAAGGATCATAGTATTCTATCTTTGCCTTTATATAATATCTATTTAAATACATATTTAACATAAATACTGTGATAAAGTTAATGTTACTACACAACAAAACCTATGGGAAACAGTCTCTAGCTGTACACTTTGGGTGAGCGAGCAAGACCACAAACTTGCATGAAAAGGATAGTGTGTTAGGTCATTGGTATTCACTTCAGCATCAAATATATAATAAGAATAAAAACCCAACAATATCAGAGCATGGTCCTTTGAAACATGTGTAAAATACTAAAGGAGATCCTAAGAAGCAAGGATGACTAGTCAACAAGCTCAATGTCGTTTCTCTACCAATAAGGATTTGCTATTCAATGGATCTAACTATGCCTTTTGGAATGTCAAAATGAAGATATATCTAATATCACAAGGACATGATATTTGTAAGATAGTTGTGGATGGTTATATTTTACCTCTAATTCCACCAACAGATGTAGTAGTTAAGAAGGATAGCAAAAATAACTCCAAGGCAATGAATGTCATTTTGTGTGGCCTATTAGAGTCAAAACTTGTAAAGGTAATGCATTTTTTATCAACCAAATATACATGATAAAAATTAAAGACCATATATGAAGGAGATACCAAGGTGAATTTGGCCCAGTTGTAGACTCACATAAGGTAGTTTGAAATCTTGAAGATGAAACTATTACATCCTACCTATTGAGGGTTGATGAAGTTATTAATATCATTAGAGGATTGGGAGAAGAAGTTAAAGAGTCTACTATTGTCCAAAAGGTGTTGAGATCACTAACTCATAAGTTTGACTCTAAGGTATCTTTAGTAGAAAGGATGAAAGATTTGGACAAGGTAGATATGGATGGGCTTCATGGCACTTGATTGCCTATGAGATGAGAAAAAATGAAGGAAGACCTCCCAAGAAGGAAGAAGATTTCAAAGTTGAAAATAAATCAAAGGTCAAGGATGAGGTATGTTCAAATATTGATGATGATAAAGTCATAGTTATGTTTGCTAGGAAGTTGAGGGTTGGATAAGGTAAGTACAAGTGTAAGTTACCCTTCAAATGTTTTAGCTGTGGCAAGATTGGTCACTTTGTAACCAAGTGTCCTAATAAGTACAAATATGAGTATAATGAAATAAATGATGAAAATCATAAAGATGACAAAAAGGCCTATAAATCTAAAAATAACAAGAGATATTTTAAGAAGAATGAAGGAAGAAAAGGATAATTCAAAAATAATAAAAATTTATATTCCAAAGAAGACAACTCATCTGATGTAAGTGATTTATACATATCTCATAGTGATGATGATATTAATTAATCTAAAATGATAATATTGAAACTTTGTTCATAGGCATATAAAAAAGCAATGAGGGTTGTTCAAATGGGAAAGGCCTTATTTTTGATGTAGAATCATATGAAGAAGTATGATATGATATTGAAGAAAGAGAAGTTGAAGTGAATCTTGAGGTAGAGCTAGTAAGTTCCCTAGAAGAGTTGAAGCTTGTGAATAAGAAGAAAAATAAACTTAAGTCATTAGTTTAGGACTATAAGGAATAGATAAGTTTATTTGAAGAAAGATTAAGTAGAAACACCAAAGAGTATGAAGAGATCATCTAACAAGTAGAAACCTAGATGGATATTGTGATAACAAGCCTAAAGATAAAGAGGAAGATTGAAATATATATAAAATTAAAATAGAATATTTGAAGTTTGAGTTAAATCAAGCATCTAGAAAGGTGAGATGTTTTTTGAAGTTTGAAAAGAGCACTGAGGCTCTAGATGATATCTTGATCAGTCTAATGTTTTCAAGTGACAAGACAGGTATTGGTTTCAAAGAATACCCAAAGGAGGAACCTCAAGTCAAAGAAAATACTATTGAAGATAAGAAGGTCAACATGAAAATACTTATCAAACAACTAAATTCTATAAAGTATGCTAGTTATTTCAATGGTTACTATTTTATATGTAGTCAGTATGGTCATAGATTAAGAGAATGTAAAAGACCCTCCAAGAATGAGTACTCATGGAACTATGTAAGGGATCAAAATGCATATTAAATAAATGGTATATATAATATGATCTATTATATCTGTCATAACATAGGAAAAATTGCAAGATTCTATCCTAACAGAGTTATAAGGTCATCAAGTCAAAATAGAAAGTTTGGATCCCCTAAAGTATAGGAAAGAAGGAAAATGAATGTATGGAAACCAAATGTAATAAAGATAATTCATGATCAATCTAGAAGTTTAAGTGGACTGCTTGATGAGATAGAGAATGCCTTAGATGAGAAATCAAGTAAGGAATGGCTGTTATCAACTCAATTCGATGATCAAATAGTTGATGATAAGATCAATCCTAAAGTGCCTATCAAGTCCAGAAGGATATTGAAGAATTTTCAGTCTTGTGAAAAGATGGATATGTAAGAATCTCCTAAGTTGATGTTATTTTAGTACCCTATAAATTTTTTTGGCTCCATTAAGTTTCATGGAGATATTCTTTTATAAATAAAAGCATGTAGATACAGTCACAAAATATTTATTTTTGAGAAAATTCTAGGTTGTTTATGTTTCAATCAAGGAGATGAAGATGGATATTATCCATTCCTATGTTGGTAGCTTCTAGTTTTAAAGTATATAAGGTAGCATGATGAGATATCTAAGGCTATTATCAAGCATCTAAAGTCAAAAGTGCAAATAATTAGTATATAAGAGGTAAGATTTTGATATATATTCATATGAGTAGTTGATCTTGATCTATGAAGACAAAGGGAGAGTCTCTAATACTACAGTTGGTATCAAGTATCAGATATCCTTGTGTATGATCAAGAGTTTGATCTTATTATACCATATCAAGGAAGGTAAGTGATTTGAGTCTCTAGTTATTTTAAAGATGATATGTTTAGTCTAAGGAGGAGCTTCATATCTCTATGTTCTTTGTCAAAGAAAGTGATTAATTTTTGATATGCATGGAGTTAAGAAGAGATTATGTTTGAGATGATTAATAGACCCTATTTTTTGAGCTTTTGATGTGTTATTTGGGAGAGTGACTTGATTGAGAGAATTTCCTAAGAATAGTTGTCATAGGTGGTAAACATAGTTTTTGAAGACTATATGCCATCTAGTGTCTTTAAGAGATAATATCAGCTCAAAGGCAGAGAATATGATTTTAGTAGTTATAGATGACCCTTGATTTTTATTATTAATATAATCATGGTGGATTATTTGTTTGAGGGGAATCTTTCCAGGTTGTTAATTGAGCTTGATCTATGTTGAAGTGATCTTGTAAACTGAGTTCATTTTGAGAGAGATGATAATTGTGGAAGACCTTTGGCATTAATTTCAAAGGGGGAGAAAGATTAGAAAAGATGATAAAAGGAGAAAGATCAAAAAGATTGAGAAAGATAAAGCAAGTTCATAAAGGGTGAGAATAGGCAAGAACTAGGTCTAACATATGTTTGCCATCAAGAGTGGTTGACATAGTTTTCTAAGTGTGTTTGCCATCAATGACAAAGGGAATATTTTTGGACATTATCATTAATTAAAGGGGGAGATTATTGAGAATTATCATTGATTGTTGAGTTTTATAATAAGTGTTGTAATTGATTTCAATCTATTGTCATTGATGTTAATCTAATTTCAATGATGTCAAAGGTTCTTGTGAATATGCATGATTAAGTAAGCTTTGAGGTATATGTATGAATGAGTTCTATTGTCAGCATAGTGAGTGTTGTTATTGTATAAAATATGTAATTTGTGAGTAATATTTAACTTGAGAAATATCATTGAGAATAAATATGAGTAAGCATAGGTCAGTTTTTTAAGTGTCTAGTATCTTAAAAATATTTTTATAGACATTGTGAGAAGATATGTGTAGATAACTTGATGGAATGAGTGAGCTTAGAAGAAGATGTGTGATCTAATTATCTATGTTATTAGTTAAAAATATGATCCAAATGAGATATGAAGATGATAATTCTCCAAATAATGCATGACAATGTTTGATTATGAGAGAGGTTGTTTGAGTTTGTACATAATGTGTTGAAGACCTTGTAAATGATTGGAAGGACACCTTCAAAGATATGTATATGCAACTCTAAAGATGCTAAAAATATCTTAGTTAAAATATGAAGATATGCAATAAGATATAAATATGCTTTTTTAAAACTCCAAATAAGAGAGAGTATATGAAGTTACTTTAGCATACACAAGAGGCATTGGAACACTGGATATTTTTGATCTGAAGTCTACAGGGTGGCAAGAAGGTCAGATTCAAGGCATAATGAGACTAGTAGGTCAAGGATTAAAAATCAAAAGATATAAAATGTCTAGATGGGGTATCCAAATCAGTTTCCATGACTTGGATGAGTAGGTGAACATTGATAAAGGTGAGTCAATTTATTTTAAGTATGTGCATGAAGTTTTAGGTCATGGTTTGTACGTAAAGGGTTGAAAAAGTGTTTCAAGGTTTCTTGAGTGCAAATAATGAAGAGTTATCTACCTAAAAACATTTTTATATTTATCATTGATATGATTAGAATTTTCATGAGAATATAATCTATTCATGGTAGATGAGGAAGGGTTATATCTCAAAGTTACAAGCATTGTTTTTTTGAAAAAAGGAGCTAAGTTTTATGAATGACCGTTAAGACTTGAAGATGGTCTAAACCCTCATAGAACCCTAACAATGACCCTATGTTGAATATATTATTCTAAAGATAATATAATGGTTTTATATGTATATTTAAGTGATTCTATGTTGAATTAAACTCTCGTAGGCATCTCCAGGAGTGATTAGTTTCTTATGTGTGTGATTAGACCCCATAGGCAAGTGCTTATTTTTTAAAGATCTATTGTAGTATATAGAGTTGATTGAGTCAAAATTGCTAAGTGGATGAAGATAAAAGTATGATAATTTTATTTATTATCCATGAAGTTTTATGAATATTTTTTAGATCTTAGGTGTGCAAATTTGGTGATCTAAGTTGGCTAGTTACTAACATACCTAGTGGTGCAGACAATAAAAAAATCAAGAAGTGAGAAGATGGTTCTTGATGTGTTTTCATGTAAGAATGATGAATTGAAGTGCATGATGATGTTTTTTATGAATTTAATAATCTATCCATGCATTAAAAAATATTATAAGTCAGTGTAAGAGGTTGGAACATTGAATCCAAAATGGCTTATCTGGGTAAATAGAGTTTGTAAGAGAGAAGATCAATATATTAGTTTGTAATACCAATAGTTTCCATTAAATATTATGATACATTTGATGGAGGTTTCTCTAAGGATGATATAAGATATTTTTCATGCATTGAAATCCCTTGAAATAGTTCTATCAAGTGTCATAAGTTCATGTTTCCTTGACTATGTTTTGAAGTTAGTTGGCAGTTCTAAGTGAGCATCTTACAGAGAAGAGCTTGAGCCTGTATACCCTGATTTGAAGCATCATATGAAGTTTTTTATGGACCTAATATCATGATGTTTATTAATATTTAATATTTATCCATGGTTATTTGGAAAAATTGAGTATATACCTCAGTTTTTCAAAACAAAGTTTCTGTATATGCACAAGCCTTTTATGTATAGTGATTTGAGAAAGGGTTCAAGTGGTGGTTGGAACTAATATCTGTTATGGACCTAAAGTGGAGTTTTATAAGGTATATTTAAGTGTAATATGATATTTTACTACCATGTGAAGTATTTGGATATGCTTCAAGAAAGATAAAAGGGTAACATGTTAAGAAGACCTATTAGGTCTCCATTAAGCCTAAAAGAGGAGTAAGGGATAATTGAGCTATGTATCTCATAATTAATTGATTTATTAATGATTAAAACATGTTAATTTAATATTATAATACATATTTCATGGTTTACCTAAGAGATAAGAATGTGGATATGACTAATAAGGATATGATCAAGTGACTTGTATAAAAACAAGGCAATTTAGGCCTATTTGAAAGTGCTAAGTGTGAGAAGACAAAAAATGAATGATATAGATCATAGGTGAGTTGTATTTAATGATGAAAATTAGATAAATGTAATAAATAAGGTTAGAATACCTAATCAAGTCATGATGAGGGTTAGTTGAGTGAAGAAGGCTGAAGGCCAGTTTGAGAGGGATATAATTAAGAGAAGAGATGGGGATGAAGATAATAATTTGTTGTATAATAAATAAGGGTTTATAAATTTTATTATGTTTTTTAGTTGGATGAATTAGTTCTTATTAATTTGGGGGTTGGTGCCTCCTTATAAGTGGGTGCTTGTTAAAGTCTAGCTGAGTTGCTACTGAACTAGTTGGGGTTGGTGCTCCATGTGAATTTAGTGCTTAAATAAATATTGATGTTTGTATTATATGATTTTATTACATTTTATTCATTAGTGGGTTTCATTCCCTTGAGGGTTTCCTACATATATATTATGTTCATGTGTTTCATGCTCTTATGATTTTATGCTTATTTTTGTTAAATATGTACATTCTTGCTAAAATGGTTCATGTATTATTAAGTGGAATTGAATGAATTTTTTTGAATATTTATTCACCCCCTCTTATTAATTGTGATTTTAACACAACTAAGGTTATACATGATAAAAATCTTCTGTATAATATGCTCACTCAGAACTACCATCTAACTTAAAAACATAGTCAAGGAAACATAAACTTATGACACCTAATTATATGTATTAAAGGGATTTAAATTAATGAAAAATATATTATAATATCATCAGTTCATCTTCCATCAAATATATGATAAGCTCTGATGGAAACTATTGGTCTTGTAGACCAATCTATTGATCTTCTTTCTCACAGACTCCACTCATCTAGATAACCGATTTTGTCTTCAATGTTTCAATCTCTTATAATGACTTTCAAGATTTTAAAAAACATGTATAGATTATTAAATTACCAAAAAACATCATCATACACTTCAATCCATAATTATTACATGAAAAGACATAAAAAATCATCTTCTCTTTTTTGCCTGATTTTCTTATTGTTTGCACCATTAGGTCTGTTAGTGATTGACCAACTTAGATCACCAAATTTGCACACCTGAGA
The DNA here is from genome assembly GCA_037957365.1 of Torreya grandis. Classification (NCBI taxonomy): domain Eukaryota; kingdom Viridiplantae; phylum Streptophyta; class Pinopsida; order Cupressales; family Taxaceae; genus Torreya; species Torreya grandis. Next base: position 3,646,503 of record JARHVA010000584.1, read on the forward strand.
TATAAAACCTATCTATAAAACTTCATATACAAAAAAAACAAGTCTCACACTTGTAAGGTCTGCTCACTCGCTTGAGGAACCAATCACACCTAGAGATGCCTAATAGAGTTTAATAAAACCTCCAATAACTTAAATATCCATATAAAATCATTTTAAGCTATTTATAACAAGATCTTCAATATTAGGTCATTGTTAGGGTTCTTTGAGGGTTTAGATCAACTTCCAATCCTAACGATCATTCATAAATCTTAGCTCCTCTTTACAGAAACCAATGTTTATAAATTTGATATATAAAACTTATTCATATATCATGAAAATATTATATTCTCATTAAAATGCTGCATGTTCCAATGAGCACTTAATAAACCTTCTCAGGTAGATAACTCTTAAATATGCACTTGATGAACCTTAAAATAATTTTTCAAGCCTTTTATTTTAAACCATTATTTGAAACTTTATCCGCATACTTAAAAAAAACTTGAATAACCTTTGTAAATGATCATATACTCATTCACATCATGGAAACTAATCTTGATAACGCATTTGGATACCATCTCTCTTCTTGCTTTCTAGGCCTTGACTTGCAAGTCTCATTAAGTCTTAAAGTTGACCTTCTAACCACTATCCAAGATCTCATCACTTCATATATATGTAATGTGATCTCCTATCATGATTAAATAATATCAAAAATTCTTAATATGACTTGTTAATAACTCATGATGCCTCATTAGGATAACATGATCTAGAACTAGTCTAGTTCTAGACTTGGACTGAAGTACTTACCCCTATAGACTTCACCTTGAAAGTATCCTATGTTTCAATTCATCTTGTGTATGATTAAATAACCTCATACACTTAATATTATTTGGATATGCAACATATCATCTTTGTGGCTCATTAGGAGCATCTTTGGATCTATTTATAGATCTTATAACCTTGACTAAGAATCTTTGTGGCTCACTTAGAGCATCTTTAGAGATGCATACATAGATCTTCAGAGCTGACCTTATAATAATTTTAAAGGCCATCAACACCTAATTTACAAACTCAAATGAAATATCTCATGCTCAAACACTATAAATCATTCTTTGGGTCTTCACTAAGGATCTTTATATCTCATTTAGAACATCTTCATTGCTACTTACATAGATATTCAGAGCATACCACTTCTTCTTTAGAGCTCACTCATTTCATCATGCTACCTATACATACCTTTAGACATAGCTTTTCAATATACTATAGACTTGACATACTGACTTGTACTTACTCATTCTAATTCTTAATGATAATTCTCAAGTTGACATAAGAAAATTCTTCAAGTATAACTCTCACATCACAACTCTCATACAATAACAAAACTTACTATGCTATCAAAAGAAATCATCGTACACATAACTCACAACTTACTTGACCATGCACCTTCATAAGAAACTTTGACATCAATACATCAATGAAATAACCATGCACCTTAAAAATAACCTTTGAGATTAATGACAATATTAAATGCCAAAACTCAACAATCAATTACTATGATAAACAATCTTCCCTTTGTCATTGATGGCAAACACATTTATAAAATTATGTCAACCAATATTGGTGGAAATCATCTCTTAGACATAGTTCTTGATTTTTCTCACCATTTTTTATCTTGAATTTTCTTTTTCCCTTTTTAATCTTTCTCCCCTTTTGAAATTAATAACAAAGGTCTTCCACAACTATCATCTCTTTTAGAATAAACTCAGATTATAAGATCACTTCAACATAGATCAAGCTCAGTCAATAATCTAAAAATATCCCCCTAAAACCAAGCATCCACCATTATTATATTAATATTATATGTCAAAGGTCATCTATAACAACTAAAATCATACTTTCTCCCTTTGAGGTGGTACTATCTCTCAAAAACACTAGATGGCACACAATCTTCAAAAATTATGGCAACCACCTATGATAACCATTCTTCGATTTTTTTTTCAATCAGGTTACTCTCTTAGCTGATCCATCAAAATCTCAAAAAATATATTATATGAATCATCTCAGACAAAATCTCTCCTTAACTCCATGTATATAAAAAAGCAATCACTTTTTTTGACAAAGAACTCAGAGCTACCAAACTCCCCCTTAGACCAAACATATATTCTTTAAAAGAAATTGAGACTTAAATCACTTAACTTCTTTGATAGGATAGAAGAAGATAAAAATATTGACCTATATAAGGCTATCCCATACTTGATACCAACTATAGAATTAGGGACTCCCCTTTGTCTTCATAGATTAAGCTCAACTACTCAAATAAATAGATATCAAAAGCTTACCTTTTATATACCAATTATTTGCATATTTTTGACTTTAGATACCTGAAAATGGCCTTATATCTCTCATCATGCTACCTAATACACTTAAAACCATGTATCTATCGACATGGTAATGGATAATATTCATATTCATATCTTTGTTTGCAACATAGACAACCTGAAATCTTTTAAAAAAGAAACCTTCTTTGATTGTAACCTCATTCTTCTAGTGATAGAAGAATGTCTCCATGAAGCTTAATTGAGCCAACTCATTTTATAGGGGACTAAAATAACATGAACTCAGGAGATTCCCATATCTCCATACTTTCACAAGATTGAATATTCTTTAACATCCTTCTGGACTTGATTGGTACTATGGGCTTGATCTCATCATAACTATTTGATCATCAATGTGAGCTGACAATAAACATTCCTTAATTGATTTATCATTTGAGGTATGATCTATCTCATCGAACAATCCATTTGAGCTTGTAGACTGATCATGACTTATCTTTACTAACTTTGGTTTCTATACATTCATTTTCCTTGTTTCTTGCACTCTAAGAGCTCTAAACTTCTTGTTTTGACTTGATGACTTTTTAACTTTGTTAGGATAAAATATTTTAATGTGTCCTATATTATGATATTTATAACACACCACATTATACATACCATTTGAATTATTTGAATTGTAACTCCTTCCATAGTTCCATGAATACATATTTTTGGAGGGTCTTCTACATTTTCTTGCTCTATGACCAAATTGATTGCATACAAAATAGTAACCATTGAAATAACTAACATACATTATAGCATTAGGATGTTTGATAGGTATTTTCATGTTTAACTTCTTGTCTACAATAGTCTTCTCCTTGACTTGAGATGATTTTTATGGTCTTCTTTGAATCTAAAATTTGTTTTAGCACTTGTAGACTTTTGACTACTCATGGTATCATCTAGAGCCTCAGTGTTCTTTTAAAACTTCACAATTTTTTTTTACCTTTTTGGATGCTTGATCTAACTTAGATTTTAGAGATTATATTTTAGTTTCATATCTACTATAATATTCCTCTTTAGCATTTAGACTTTCTATCATAATCTCCATTTGGGTTTCTATTTACTAGATGATCTCTTTAGACTCCTTGGAAGTGTTGCTCAGTGTTTCCTCAGACAATCCAATTTGCTTCTCATAATCTTTGACTAATGACCTTAGTTTATGCTTCTTTCTTCTTTGAAACTTCAACTCCTCTAGGGAACTTACCATCTCTACCTCAAGATTTAATTTAGCTTCTCCTTCTTCACTTTCATAGTATACTTCTTCATCTAATTATACATCAGCCATAAGGCCTTTCCTATTTGAACTACCCTCAATGTCTGATTCTATGCCTATGAACAAGGTTTCACTATTAGCATTTTCAGATTCGTTACTAACATCATCACTATTAGATGTGCTTTAATAACTTACATCAGATGAGTTATCTTTTTTGGTATAAAAGCTCTTATTATTTTTGAATGACCCTTTCCTATCTTCATTCTTCTTGAAATTTATCTTGTTCTTATCAGACTTAGAGGCCTTTATATCATCTTTATGATGTTCATCATGTTCATCATTATGATTAGATTTATCTTTGTTAGGACACTTGGTTGCAAAGTGACCAATCTTGCCACAACTCAAAATTTGAAGGGTAACTTACCCTTTTACTTACCTTAGCCAAACCTCAACTTTCTAGAAAACATAGCTATGAGTTCATCATCATGAATATATGAATCAACATAATTCTTGGCCTTTTTACCTTGTTTCTTCTCTTTTTATTTCTTTTCAGCTTTTAAAGTTGCCTCTTTCTTGGGAGGTCTTCCTTTATTTTTTCTCATCTCATAGGTAGTCAAAATTCCATAAAGCCCATCCATGTCTATCTTGTTCAAATCTTTCATCTCTTCTATTGTAGACACCTTAGAGTCAATTTTAGGATTTAGTTATCTCAACACCTTTTGGACAACATTAGACTCTTTTAATTCTTCTCCCAATCCTCTAATGATATTGATAACTTCATCAATCCTCAACAGGTAGGATGTAATGGTTTCATCTTCAGGATTTCAAATTTTCTTATATGGGTTTGAAATTTGACCAACTTCACCTTGGTGACTCCTTTAGATATGGTCTTTAATTTTTCCCATATATCTTTGGCTGATATATAATGTGTAACAAATCGCTACACCATAACCTTGAGGCATTAGTGAAATCCACCCATCAGGATCATAACATCCCACCATGCTTCCAAATCCTAGACTTTGGGATGGATTTGCACCCATACCACTAGGATCCCTACATGTACGAGCCCCAGATAAACATTGCCATGTTGGCATAGCCACCCGCTCTGTGACTTGAACCTGGGTGGAAGCTCTGATACCACATGTAATGAATTGCTACACCAAAACATTGAGGAATTAGTGAAATCTACCCATCAAGATCATAACATAATGCATTACCTTTATAATATTTTATTTTGATAGGACATATAGAATGGCATTCATTGCCTTGGAGTAATTTTCACTAGCCTTCTTACCTATTGCATCTATTGGTGGAATAAGAGGTGTAATAAAACCATCCATAATTAATTGCCAAATATCATGTCCTTGTGACATTAGATATATATTCATTCTAACATTATAAAAGGCATAATTAGATCCATTAAACAATAAAGCTTTATTGGTAGAGAAAACACCTTGAGCTTGTTGACTAGTCATCCTTCCTTCTTAGGATCTATTTTAGATTTTTAGACTTGCTTCAAAGGACAAAGATTTGATACCAATTATTAGAAGAAAAATTACTGGGGGGGTGAATCAGTCTTCAAAAATTTTCATTTATTTCCACTTGATCGTATATGAACCATTCTAACAAGCATGTACATCTTAGAAAGCATAAACATCAAATCAAAAGAGCATGAAACACATCAACACAACATATATGTAAATAATATTAAAGGAAAGAAAACCCATTGATGATGAAAATAGAATATATTACTATAAGACAAACACCAATATTTAGTGAAGCACCAAATCTACATGGAGCACCATCCCCAACTAGTTCAGCACCAATTTAACTAGACTTTAACAAATACCCACTTGCAAGGAGGCACCAACCCCCTAGATGACTAAGAACCAAATAAACCACCTAATAAAATTTATCACTTTTATAAACCCTTGTTTCTCATATAATAGATGAATATCTTCTTCCTCAACTCTTCACTCACTTATATCCCTCTCAAACTAGCCTTTAGCCCTCTTTGCTCAACTAGCCCTTTTTATGGCTTGATTAGGTATTCAAACCTTGATCCTCATATGTATAACCTCTATTATTTATTCATGAAACTTCTCTAATGGTCCAAATTACCTCCTTATAATCATAAATTATCTATCTCATTTGTTTGTTCTTTTTTCCTCTTCACTCACTCAAATAGGCCTAAACTACCTAGTATTTATATAAGTCACTTGATCATATCCTTATTAGTCAGAAATAAATTATTATATTATTAGGAAATCCATATAATAAGTATTAAAATATAATTTATTAATCATGAATCAATCAATTTATTAGGTCTCCCATAGCTCAATTAGCATTTACTCCTCTTTTAGGCTTTAAGGAGGCCTAATAGGTCTTCTTAACAACACATTACCCTTTGATCTTTATTAAATAATATTAAAACACATAAAATTGTAATAAAAAATCATATTAAAATATAATATACCTTATATAACTTAAATTTATGTCCATGACACTTTTTAGATCAAACCACCATTTGAACCCTTTCTCAAAACACTGTTCATAAAAGACCTGTGCATATACAAAAACTTTATCTTGAATAACTGAGACATAAACTCAATTTTGCAAAAAAACCATGGAAAAAAAAAATATTCATAAATATAATGTCCTTAGGGTCATCTCAAACTTCATCAGATGCTTTAACTCAAGGTATATAAGCTCAAACTCTTCTTTATAAGATGCTCACTTAGAACTACCAACTGACTTCAAAGCATAGTCAAGGAAATATAAAATTATGACACCTAATTGTATGATTTAAAGGGATTTAAATTCATTAAAAATATATTATAAAATCATTAGATTAACCTCCATCAAATAGATCATAAGATCTGATGGAAACTATTATTCTTGTAAACTAATCTATTGATCTTTTTCCTCACAAACTCTACTTAGCCAGATAAGCCATTTTGGATTCAATGTTACAACCTCTTATAATAAAATTTAAGATTATATAAAACATGGATAGATTATTAAATTACCTAAAAACATCATTATAAACTTCAATCCATAATTATTACCTGAAAACACATCAAGAATCATCTTCTCATTTTTGCTTGATTTTCTTACTATCTGCACCATTAGGTTTGGTAGTAACTAGATAAATTGGATCACCAAACTTGCACAACTAAGATATATAAACTATCCAAAAAAATTCATGGATAATAAATAAAATTCTCACATTTTGATCTTCATCCACTTAGGAACTTTGACTTGGTCAACTTTGCTTGTTATGCCTCCTCACTCACCTGAGAAAACAATCACACTTGGAGATGCCTAAGAGAGTTTAATAAAACATATAATCACTTAAATATCCATATAAAATAATTTTGAGGTATTTAGAAAAATATCTTCAACATTAGTTCATTTTTAGGATTCTTTGAGGGTTTAAACCAATTTCTAGTCTTAACTATCAGTCATAAGACTTAGCTACTCTTTCCAAAAACCAATGCTTATAAATTTGAGCTATAACCATTCATAATACATCATGAGAAAATTAAATTATCATACAAATGTTACATGTGCCAATGAACACTTAAAAAACCTTCTTGGGTAGACAACTCTTCATTTTATGCAATCGAGAAATTTTAAAATACTTTTTCAAGCCTTTTCTTATAAACCATGACTTAAAACTTTACGTATATACTTTAAAAAATATTGAATCACATTTTTTAATTATAACCTACTTACTCATGTCATATAAATTGATCCTAATACCCCATCTGGTCACCATGTCTCTTCTTTCTTTCTAGGCCTTGATTTACAAGTCTCATTAGGTCTTGAAGTTGATCTTTTAACCACTATCCAGCTCTCAACACTTCATATATATGTCATGAAATATCCTATCATACTTAACTACTATCAAACATTCTTCATATGACTTGTCAACATCTGATGATGCCTCATCAGGCCAACATAATCTAGAACTAGTCTAGTTGCATACTTGAAATGAAATACTTACCCCTGAAGATTTCACCTTATAAATATCCTATATTACAATGCCTCTTATGTATACTCAAGCAAATTCATACACTCACTCTTATTTTGATCTATAATAGATCATCTTTGTGTCTCATTCACAAATCTTTAGAGCTCAACTAAGGATATTCATAGCTCACTTGGAGAATATTTAGAGCTGCATACACAAATCTTCAAAGATAACCTTCTAACAATTTTCATGGCCCTCAACACCTAACAAAAAAAATCTAATGACCTCTCTCATGGTCAAAGACTATCAAGCATTATTCATAGCTTCACTAATGATCTTCATATCTCATTTAGAAAAATTTGGTACTACTTACACAAATCTTTAGAGCATATAAATTATTCTTTGAGGCTCACTCATTTCATCATGATACCTATACATACCTTCTCACAAGGTCTAGACAAAGCTTTGTAAGATAATAGACAATTGACATACTGACTTGTACTTACTCATGCTAATTATCAATGATATTTCTTAAGACAACATAAGAAAAATATTTAAAAAATACTTTCACATAACTAATCTCATACAACAACAATACTTAATATTTTGTCAAAATAACTCATCATACACATATGTCATAGCTTACTTGACCATGTACCTTGACAATAACCTTTGACATCAGTACATCAATGAAAGAAGCATGCATCTTAAAAAAAAAAATTGACATTAATGAAAAAATTAAATTCCAAAACTCAACAATAAATAACTATGCTAAACAACCTCCCCCTTAATCAATGACAATGTTCAAAAAAATTGTCCTAGAATTACTAGCTATCAAACAAGCTATGTTGTGAGTGAAATTCTTGATAAAAAATTGTTTTGAATAGCTTGAAACTTGAAAATATATGATTATAGTCTAAAATACTAAATAATTATAATAATATTAGAGATAAAACATACAATAATATCATCTATTCTAATTAATGCACTACACAACCATTGTGTGCAATTCTTATTAATAAAGAAAGCTAAAATTAGCTTATTACAAGATAACCTGCATTACAAGTTAAGTCTAAATTAATATTATATAATATCATATTCATAAAAAACTAAGTGAATTGAAAATAAACTAAAACTAGAATAAATAAACTTGATTTAACTTGATATAAAGTTTTAGAAATCTTTCAAGAGGCCTCTTTAATAGTAAAATAAAATATGTAACTAGAACACTTATCAATTGCTTGTATTGTTCGAGAGTATTGGTCTAACTATGAGTCTTATAATCTATCTAGAACCAATATTTATGTTGAATAATAGGTTTTAATTCAATCCTACAATTATGACCCTATCATTGTCATCAATATTCACCCTTGGTATGGAATGGATATTGAAAGCATCGAACCCTTTGATCATGTCCCATGTCCTATGATTGTAAGCTCTTGATAGATTATTTTTGGACATGTTCTACACTCTAACCTAGTTCACCACTAGTTTGCTATCCTTGAAATCTTGTAACACCTTAATACCTTTCTTATGTTCCAATTAGAGACCCTCGATCAACACCTCATATTTGAAAACATTATTTTTGAAGCCAAATTGTATTCTAACTGCATGGAAATATTTATCCTTTTGAGGGGAGGCCATTAAAACATCAGATCCTATTCCATTTTTGCTTTAGGAGACATCAAATTATAACTACCATATACCTTTGAGGTTCTCTTATACCTTTATAAGGTTAGGAAATAAGGTCACCTCCTTGAGAATGTAGTATATACCTATCCCTGTCTCTATATTATTGTATAGATCACACTTATAGTGTTCATGTGCCTATTCATCAAACAATTCATTTGAGACACCTTCAAGGGTTGTTGTGGTCTTGTTAAGAACTATATTCTCCTCTTGATAAAACAAAGTGTAGTTTGCATCAACTTGGCTAAGAGTTAGGTACGGCCTTGATGGTCACCTTGGTCCCATATCTAGTTCTAAGTAGCATGTGTGACCAATCTAAAGATAGATATCCACCCACTTTCATAGTGAAATATTGGGAGAGGCATATAATAAAGTAAGGGGGTAAATAAATTATTATGATATCATGCATAATGAAAAGGTTAGATGCATATGTAGAGTAATACTTAGGTCCTTGATTATTCTCATAATTTTAACTACTATCCCATCTAATTAGATGACCCATTTTGAGATGGGAGCATATGCTATGCCTAACATGTCTATTATTTTCGTTAGTATGAATAAACTACTCACACTTGAATCTATCATATAATTATGTATGAGATGCTCACTAATGTTATATAAATGTAAAATGGTGGGATTTCTATTTCTATGCACGTCTTCCGTAGGTTGGCATAGACTTATGTGCATAATAAGTGAAGTCTATAATGGCTCAAGTGATTATGAACCCCTTAGGGCATCTTGAAACAAATTCATTTACAAAGGAATGGTAAGGTCATCCCATATGGAAATGTTTAAACTAGTTTTATTCATCTATATAACTATTTAAAAGGAATTTGAGTCCCTCTAACCTGTGCTCTTTTGGATTATAGCCTCTTTTTACACATGTACACTAGTTTGGGCCTAGATTTCTTTCTATATAGCCTGATTTATGCATGCTAAAAGTTATGTAAGTACTTTAACTTGGGCATTTGAATAATGCAATTGGGGCATGAAATTTGAAGGTATTTAATAAGAAGGTTCTTCCATCATTTCTTTCTTCCCAAATCTTATGCTAAAATAAATTGGGTTGCTTTTTATGCTTGATACTTCATTTTGATTCACATAGTTGATGTCATCCACCTACCAATTTAAGAGGATAGATCCATCTTATTCTTGAATTCATTCTTGTAGTTCATCCTTTGGTTGATATGAAATAGGTGGAGATTCCTGAGGAAGTGGCCCCTTCTATACCGTAGGTGCCTCACTTATTTCTCTATTCTCGCACAACTTGATCTTGTGGCTAATCACTTAGATAACACCATTCATAGTCTTACACCATGTTATTTTTCATAGGTATAAGATATATATAGGTGATTTTGATGATAGGATTTAGTGTATAAGTTAGACTATTATATGTGATCTGGATCTAAGTTGGTGCAACATGTTGATATGGAGGCCTATTCAATTGATATTGATGGTTGAAGGGTTAATAAGACCTAGAATGCTATGATTGCTACCTTTTTAGTTTCACTATCTCATTTCCAAAACTTTTCAACAAGGTTTTAACCTCATTCAAGTAACTCAAGGGTGTATAATTTTATGGGATTGGTGGGTTAATAGCAATAGGAATGGGGGCCATATTTGGAATGGAAGGTAGGATAAATGAACTTGTACATGGGAACTTAGGATATAAGGGCACAGGGAGTCTTGGAATAATTTTTATTACTTGAATCAAGAAGTTTTCTATGTTTAAAATGACCTCATAGGCATTTGGTAATATTGAGCCACCTATTTATTAGATCATTACAGTTATATCATTGTTCACTACTCTTAGAAGTATAAGAATGCAATGTTAGAATTAGGCCTTACTAGGGGTGTAATTCTATCCCATGTCCTATGGAATATGAAATTTAAGTCAACTATCAACTCATGTGGAGCCTTTTTAAGGGTCATGAATTGTTCCATCGATGATAGGTGGTAACTCTTTTATTCAAACTACCTACATAGTACTGCACCTGACTCATCCCAATTATGAATAGAATTAGGGTGTAAGATGTGATATAATTGGAGTGCTCTCCATTTCAAATAAGAGGCAAAGAGTCACATTGTGAATGGAGCAAAAATTTTCAATGTCTTGTATGTGTTTTATAGGCATAGTTGAATTTTATCTAATAAAGTAGGGGATGGTCATAAGATTAGCTATGGGAATAACATTTTACTAAGGAAGAATCAATGGGTTTCCTCCATTAAAGGGAACAAAGGGTTTCTCTATCTAAACATCCATGAAGGGGATAAGGAATAATCTTTTTATGTGTGTATGGAAAGGACCAAATATAGGTGTATATTGAGTTCTAGGACAAGGTTAATTTGCGTCACTTTCCATCCTAACTAAAGACAAAGATACTATAATTCCCCTTCTTTTGGACACTATAGGTAGCTTAATAAAATGAACATTTTTCATCTTAAAGATAATATAATTTGTATTGACATATGGATAGAAGGTTAGTCTTATGAACTAGGAATAATTGGAGTCACTAGGTTCTCTACTAATTATCTTCAACACATGAATCACTAAGAATAACAACAATCTCTTAGAAAATTTTAAACTTAGTCCCACTAGGCATGTCAGAAACTATTATCACTCAAAATGTGCACCCATGGTTATGAGGGGATATCATTCACCAAAGAGATATTTGTTGTATTAATATAACAATTGGATAATCTCCCAAGGTATGAGACTATTGTACTCATTGGGATGAACCTCTAGAGAAGACTAGCTTCCTTCAATTCTAGATGTAATTGGATTGGGAACAACCTACATATGTATAAAGAGCAGAATGAAATCTACAACTAGCACTAAATCTAAAATTAACAAGGGGAAAAGAGGGGGAAAATGTAAGAGGTTGTTGGAAGGTAAAAGGAAATGTACTGAGAATAGAGAGAACACCTATACTACTTTAATGAACACACTATAGATTACTAAAAATAAGACAATATCACACATACTCCACCACAAATAATCCAAATACATAAGTGTTTCATATTGAGGTGTAGGAATGTAACACAATGTTGAGAGGGATGAAATTATCCATAGTTAGATCTTATACAAGCCCAAGTGCACACAAAATGTGACCTAAAAATGAGTTCTAAGATCTACGTAGAGGTTTTAGGAATGAACACTAATGAAAGTGGTGAAGATTACCCACATATAAGGATCAAAAACACAAATCAAACATAGGATCTAAGAATAATGAATGAAGTTGAACTTAATTCTCATTAAAGTGCAAGGTTCAACCAACAAAAGTGCTATTAGAGGACAAATTTAGGTAGTATAATGGTTCCTAACAATGTCAACCATTTTTAACATAAGACCTAGGATTTTTATAAGTAATAGGATCCATTGGGTTATTAGTTAAACATTTATCCACTATTAGGGTAGTTACAACATTTAATATTAATGTGGAGAAGTAGTTGGGATCTTTTTTAGAAAATATCATGAACCCATGTTTTGAAAACCTAACAACCACTTTGACATTTAATTCTATTCTAATTTAGTTCTCTTAGTATCTAATTAGGATCAATCACTATTCACATTTATAGCATTTACCTACTAATCGACCTAGGTCATTTTGCTGATGTGTGGCCACATAGGCACATCCTTAGGTTTTGCCTCATCATCCTTCATAGGAAATAAAGTTATTGCACAATAACATTTATAAAATCTTGTGCATGGATGTGAATTGAAGGTTACATAGAGAGTTGATTGCATAGTGTGGATGTGCACTTGTGAAGGGTGCTAAGGGTTGTATTCAATGGTAATGTATAAGACCCAATCTACTCCTTCACCAAGTCCCTTCTTATGGTCTTTATGATCTGTGCCCTATTTAAAACTTGTGCTAGTTTTTGAAGAAAATATTGCATAGTTTGATATCTCATTATCTATTTTACAAGGGTGTATATGAGAAATTTTCTATTTATATAAATAATTCATAATTTTAATTCTAATAAGGTCTTCAATAAGAGTGTGTGAGAAGATAGGGGATCTTAAGCATTCCCTTCATGACCTAGAACTACTTTTACACACTTATTTATTTCAATGTTTGAGGTCATGAAGGCTTGCATGCCTTAATTTATGCACTGTTTTGGTATCATGAGGGATATTTTCATGAAATACACATTACAAATTCCTTGTGGGCATAAATTACCACTAGAGTGAGGGCATGGATGGGAAAATTTTGAACACTAGTTTGTTCTGGGAATTTGATACTACACAAGGTGTGACTATTTATGGGGCCACATTGATTTTTGTTCCTATTGAAGGGGTGACTTATAAAGTCAATAAATTAAATAAATGCTTGTTTTTGCTTGGCATTGATGTAGATGGATGACTATTCTCTTACAAAGAACTAGTATTGTTTCATGATGAACTAAAAACTAGTGTAGGACTTTTTAATCCCTAAAAATAAATGTTGTCACCAAATATTTCACCCTAGAAGAGGATATTTATGATTCTTCTAGATTTGGGCAACATGGAAACATATTTAGGTATGTGGGTGTACCTATATCAGAAATGAGACTCTAGGTTTAAGGGCTAGTTCCCTGAATATATCATGTAATGTTTGTCACTTAAGCTATTGCTTATGTATAGGGGAAAAGAGTTATAAAATGCAAAAATTGAACCTACTCTAGAGAAGGTGATACACCAAGAATATCTTCCACAAGACCATCATATTTTTTACCACAATGAAATAAAGCATACAAGTTGGTCTCTAAGTCTCAATGGGTTCTAACATGAATATTTAAATATAAAGGTGAGTGTGAGAAACAATACAAGGTAAATGAGCCAATGGGTAAATTTTACACTCTAAGAACAAGCATACACTTGAAGAGACTTTACATGCTAGAATACACTCTATATGACCTATTAGATTAAGAACTCTTGCTTAGACATGAAAGGATAAGGGAAGGAAGGATATAGAGTTATCACTTTTGATCACCATACGTCACTTGAATACTTATACAATTGTTCAAAACTTAGAAAATAAACTTGTATTAATGTTCAAAGGGAAAATATAACATCATTCTAGTAGGGCTTCACCTTACATGGTGTGGAACTTATTTACCATAGCTCAAGAGATATAATTATAGAAAAAAAAAGTTGAAGGAGAATGGGGGAATTGACATTTATAAGGGAAATCAATCAGTTCAAATATTTGAACTATAGTTACAACTACCTCTATAAATATGCTCATTTAGACAATTTGATTGATCCCCATCACTTTTAGTCACTACATATTTACAATATTCCCCCTTTGATCCTCCTTAGTGGTTGTAATGACAAAATCAAGTATTCCTACTAGGTTCAGGCATCCATATGGTTAGAAAAATTGGATAAATATATTAGGGCATTATCCTAATGCTAAACGACTCCAAACTAGTTTATCACAATGTGTATAGTGGAGGGACATGGTCCTTTTTGGGTAGTTGTTCCTAGAGATGAAACCATTTGAGTTTACGTGTTTACTTCAATAGCATCTTTTGAAACATTTGTATTTGGATCTAATTGAACCATACTCGATCTTGGCTTCATACCTTTTACTTACTATGCCTAGTCAAAACTACTTTATCGACCTTTGCTTTAATTGGCTATCAAAATTTGACTTGGCTCATTGACACATTGACACTCATTCACTCTATCAGATCTTATAGATATGAACAAGTATGAGCCCTTAGATCTACCTTTAAATTATCAACCTTGTCCCTATTGGTGCCACTTTTAAAATGAACATTAATCCAAAGGATATTTCTTGTAGTATATAGCTTCATGTACTTGTGCCATGTGTCAACCCCTCGAGCTCTCTGACTATTTGACTCATCTCACACCATTGAATCGAGATGTACGAGTGAGTGAGGACCATTTATATTTTTGGGACCCAAGGTTTGAAATCCAATAGCTAGTCCATGGTCTTAAATTTGACAATCTATGGGATGTCTTTTGATGTTCATGCAACTATCATTGACAGTCATGTGACCGTCAAATTTAAGATTAAAAAGATTGTGTTACTCTGTCTTTAAATTTGACATTCATGCAACCATCATTCATCATTTTTTAGAACATGATTGACATCCCACATCCTATCTTATTTAAACATAGGTAGATTTTTTCTCAAGTTTTAACTTGACATTTATATGAATGTCTTATATTTTTTGACCAAATTTCAAAGCTTGGATTTTGAAGCATGAAAAACATGAATGTCCCAAAATTTTATAAGATATTATTAAGGTAAAAAGGGACAAACCCATTTGATCTACTAGTCCAAAGAGTTTTTGAAGCAAAGATATTTAAATTTCAAGATGATTGGTCCATAACTGCTTCTGCATGACATCCTAGTGATGACTGAGCTCAAATGACTAAGTATGGGAAACTTCACAAAAATGCCTAGAAACACATCTTTACACATGGATAACTCTATTTTTGATTTGGTAAAGGACCTAAAATTTAGATCATATGATATCAACACAAAAGGGAAGAAACCCATATGATCAATTTCCTTTGATTCATCCACATATGGCAAATGTGGCATTAGCAAAGTGCCTACTCAAAAATTCTGCCACTAGACCCAATATGCCTAGATGAATACAATGAATAACTAGATGAAAACTAGGAGCCTCATAAGTCATTCCAAGTGCTCTTAGCATCCAATAGGGTCTCTACAACACTTTCTATCTACTCATCCATTAACAACTTGATCTATTCCCTAAATGCATTGATCACCATGAAGACATATCACTTACATAAAATGACTCTAAAATGGTCCCTTAGATACCAAATGACACAAAGACCAAGCTAGAATATGACTAAAATAGAATAGCATATGAAATGATATCAGAAAAAGCCACAACATATCCTATGACATTATAAAAAACCCCTATACAAGATTTTGACTATAGGGGGGTTGACCCATTTTGGGTTGTGGGGAAAAATGGTCAACATCTTTGGTGATTTACCAGGGGTGGTATGCTTGTTATTACATGACTAGTTGTCTAATCCTATCCATTGGGATATGAAGTCACCAGTATAAAAGCTATATATATATATATATATATATATATATATATATATATATATATATATATATATATATATATATATATATATATATATATATATATATATAATTCTTTTAATAATGCATGAAACATAGAAAACAATAGGGAAAAAACACAAAGCAAAGAACTAAACAAAAAACATTGTGTTTCAAATCACTTATTGGGACACAACAAAACAAGAAAAGAAAATTACACCTAAACTACTATTTACAAGATATACCTTCAACTCTCAATGGTAGGTTTTTAAGTGTATCCCATTCATAGGGATATGCAATTCTTCTCCATTCATCCTTGTTAACTGAAAGGAGTTGCTTTGTTTTCACTTGGTGGTGACATATGGTCCAATCCATAGGCAATCAAACTTATTATTCTTGCCCAACTTTTCTCTATCTTCATCCCATTTCAAGACTATGTCACCTTCTTGAAATGATCTTGGAGTTTCCTTAATATCAAAAGACATATTCATCAGTACTTGGTAATGTTCCATGGCTTGATGAGCCTTACCTCTAGTATCTTGAAACTCCATTAGTTATATCAATCTCACTTTCATGGGAGTGTTCTTAAGAAACTCTAGTTGATGTGATAATTCCAAGGTCATTAGCTCTTGAGATATAGAAAACCTAGCTTCCCTTCCATAGACAAGCACAAAAATAAAAATCACTATTAACCTCTTGGGAGTTATCCTATCACCCCATAAGGCTATCTTTAGTTTAGTATTCCAAGATATTTGGTTATGCTCCAAGTTTCTCTTAATGATTCTGATTAGGTTCTTATTAGTAGATTCATCCAACCCATTACCTTGAGGGTAATAGTTGGATGAAGTGCTCAATAATATGCCATTATTACTTGCCTAATAAACTATTTTAACACCCATAAAATCAAGTGCATTATCTAAAATGATAGTAGAAGGGGTGCCAAACCTTGTTATGATTATCTCATAAAACTCCGAGATGGCACTCTCATTAGCCTCCTTTAATGCTACTACCTCAACCCATCTAGTAAAACAATAGTTTCTATGAGTATCCATTTATGACTATCACTTGATGAGGCATTTATCATGCCAATGAAGTCAAGACCCCATGCATGAAAGATTGGTTCACTTGGACAAGCTTCAAAGGAAGAGTTGTAAGATTATGATTTACTGTAACGAAGGCACATTTTCCACACCCTCTCACCCAAGCATGGCAATCCTTGAAGAGGTTAGGCCAATAATAGCTAGCCCTCATGATCTTGGTGATTTGGGTCCTTAAAGATAAATGGCATCCTATTGTCCAATCATAGAACTTCTCAAGCAACACTCTAAATGGGTTGTTGTTAATGCATCTCAATATCACACCATTGATGTGTTTCCTAAACAACATGCCATCCATAAGACAAAAGGGTATAGATTGCAATCTAAAATACCTCCTTTATGATCTATTCATATTATCAGGGTACTCACCATTTTAGAAATTTTTTATCATGTCCTATGTCTAATTTTCTAGAGGTAATGGACCAGCTGGTTGGGGATACTCATGGTTGACTAGAGATTCCTATTTTGATTCATAAAGACCTAAAGCTAGATGCTCATATAGGTCTTTTACTCTTACCAATTTTGTCATTTTGATATCAAAATCATACTCCATCACCCTAGTGATCCACCCTTCCTCTTTTCACTAAGATCCCTGATCAAAAGGAACTCCTTGGTATTGTGATGAGAGACCATAACCTAAATCTTGTTATTTGATACCATATGTCTAAACTTTATTAGTCCTCTTATAATAACAAGGACCTATTTCTACACAAAGGTGTATTTGACTTTATAATCTTCTAAATCTTGACTGAAGAATGTATTTGGATGCTCCACACCTTCATTATTCTTTTGCATCAACATGGTTGAGATAGTATCAAGGTTAGTAAAATATAGACTCACAAGGGTAGGAGCTTCTATAATTACCTTATTTATGGCTTCAAAACTACTCTTACTCTCTTTGGTCCAAGAGAAGACATGGTTCTTCTTAAGAATAGCTATGATAGGTTTTATTAAATATGAAAAACTAGGTATGAGTCTTCTTAAAAAAAAATATGTTTCCCAAGAAACTTTGAAGACCTTTCTTATAAAAGGGCAATGATAAACCTAGGATAGTCTCTATTCTCTTAGGATCAATAGTTAGACCATTCTTGGAAACAATATGTTCCAAGAGCTAACCTTCATGAACATCAAAGATTCACTTCATTAGGTTAAGGGATATCCCATACTGCCTATATATTTCAAATAATTACCTTAAATGTTGCATGTTGTCATCTACATCCTTAAAAAATATTATTATATCATCTAGATAAACTAGTACCAAATCATTGATTAAAGACTTAAAGGCCATGTCCATTACTCTCTAAAAAGTGGCACCAACATTGGATAGACCAAAAGGCATATTCTTATAAGCAAAGGTTCCCCATTTGGTAGTGAAGGCTGTCTTGAACCGATCATCCTCATTTACTGAAATCTGATTGTAGCTTGAATAGCCATCTAGTAGAGAGAAACGTTGAGAACCTAAAACCATCTACAAAATCTTCTCCATTGAGGGTAGAGGATAGTGATCTTTGAGTGATACTCAATTAAGATCTCAAAAATTATACACAAAGCCTTATCTCCCCATTATTATTTATAATAGGCACAAAGTTAACCACCCACATTAGATGATTTATGGGAAATATTATCTTAGATTCAAGGATCTTGGTGAGCTCCATCCTCATGAGTTTCTCAACTTTGGGGTTGATAGGTTTTTGATTTTATCTAACTAATTTAACCCCTGGTTCTAACTTAATGGTATGGTGTGCTAGGCTAAGATTAAATCCCTTGAGATCCTTATATTTAGCAAAAAATATATCATATAACTCTCTACATAGTCTAATGAATGCTTGCTTTTCTAATGTAGAACATACCTTACCTAGTTTGATGAGGTTGTCCTTGAAGATCAAAACCTTTTCATAATTATCCTCCTTTATAGATACAATCACTTCTTCTTTCCTCTTTTTATCAATCTCATTAAAGATTATTTCTAAATTTTCCAAACCCTTAGGTATCTTATTGGTCTTTATTTGCATAATCCGGTCACCCAACTGTTTTTGGAGTCTCCCCTAATTTCTTGAAGAAAACTTAGCCTCATTTTGTAAGAAGCATGCAATATGTTTGTCACTATAAAAGAATTTATAAGAGACTTCATTATCAAGTAAAAAAGGTCTAATAATAATCTTAATAATAGACTAATTTCCATCCTCCTTTATGGCAGTTGGAGTCTCAAATTGGGCTCTTATGGTAGCTAGTCTATCAACATGACTATTCTAATCCCTTGGGATCAAGTGAATGTTGAATGTATTGAAGTATTCAAGAATATCCCATACCTGAAGCCTATATGAATTAAGCAAAGGGTTTTTATCATAAACCACCTTCCTCATATGGTGCAAAACCAACTTATTGTCTCCATACAATTGTAGGTTCTTGAGTGCTTTTCTCCTTGCCAATTAAAGGCTATAAATTAGACCTTCATACTCAACCAAATTATAAGTGAAAATAAAATGAAATATATATGAAGCATAATACTCTTGTTTTTATGGAGAGACTAACATAACAGTAGCCCTTACACCAAATTTACTTCTTGAACTATCAAAAAACATCTTCCACAATTCATCATTTTAACCCTCTTCCTTGGTGAGTAGAGGTGTATGTATTCCTTCTTCATGTATACAATATGTCCCTAGATCAGTTTCCTCCATGAGAGAATAAGGATCCTACTCATAAGTATTAGTACCATATTCATTAAGAAATAAATTTTCAATGCCCTCAAGCTTGGAAGAAGTGCCATCATCTTGAACAAAATCCTTTTCTTCATGATTAACATAGTTCAAGTTAGAATTTATCTCGATTTAAGGTTTGATATGAAAACTTGTAAGAGGTTATGTCATAATTGTCACCTTGGTACCATACCTTGTATTAAAGGCTAAGAAGGAACAATTATCTAAAATATATCCACCAATCTTGGTAGTAATGTTCCTTGATAGGTATATTATAAAGTGGGTTAGGAGATCAAAAACAACTATGTCTTATAAGATAGGAAACCTAGGATGGTCATGTAGGAAAACATTCAAGTTTTTGATTTGTCCTATGGTTTTGGTAGGGGAACCATCTAGATAAATAAATCCTTTACTATGAGAGTGAGATAGAATGGTGGAGGTTTCTTATCCCTAGTAAATGGTTCAAAAATGGTACTAGGGACACTTTCAAGGACAACATGACTTTGACTTTGATTTGAGGGTGAGACACTAGTAAGTATAGTAGATATTTGCTTTTGGAGGAGTTCCTTCTAACTAGGCATATGTAAAACATTATAAAGGGAAATGGATGTTTTAGTACTCTTCAAAGAATATATAATGTTTAAATAAGATATAACTACTTTATCTTGGGCTCTTGTAGGTAGAGAAATACTTGGAACTTGAGGGATAGGGGTAGAACTTACCACATTTTGACTTGTATGAGGTGTAGAAGCCTTTGGAAAAGTTTCACTTATAGTTATATCATGCTGACTTGTAGGAGGATTGGATGATCCTATAGGCATATTGATAGCACCCCTTAGAGACCTCTTCTTAGCTCTAGTATTGTCTATAACAAAGGCTCCTTGATTTATCATAAAAGTGTCTTTAGCTAGAAAGTTGGTGAGGACTTCTCCTTGAGTTTGTCAATCATCATTAGCTTGCATCATAACCTCATATTAATTTGATAGGAGGGATGTAACTACCTCTTGAGACACTAGAGATTTCTCTCCATTTTTATTATCATCCATGAATTGGTCTTGCTACCAATATTCTCCCTATGCCAAATTGTTATGAACTAGTACCATCTCCTTTGCATTGGTGGTGGAACTAGGATTGTATGTATTAGTAGGCCTATTAGGATCAGGTTTCCATTATCATCTCCCTCTTACATATTTTTGTTGATAAGGGTAAGGGTTCTGATAGGCACCTTGTTACACATTATCTTCTCTAAGCTGAGCTCTTAGCCTTTGAATTTATACATCTTTGTCCATGACATCATCCTCTTTAGGAGCACCTCTAGGCTTGGAATTAACATTAGGATTTTGAGCCACATTTATAGAATCAATAGAAGCATGAGATAATATAGGTATATAAACTATAGGTGGCAACATTACAACTTGAATGATACTATTCTCAGCTTTGATAACAAGCTCATATGCTTTAGGGAAGGTGGAACTACCCATAGATTCAATCATGATAGTAATTTTAGTCCCAATGGATTTCAAGTGTGTAGGGAACACAAAACTATCAAGTGGTCTCATGGGAGGAGGCAACCTATGCCAAGTTTTCTAAAACCTTTTATTGAAGTCATGCATTGTCTCATTGGGCCCTTTTTTTTATCACATTGAGATGATGAATGAGAGAGGCATGATCACTTTCATTCCCAAATCTAGAAGTCAACAACACCCCAAACTCATCCCATGTTGTGAAGCATGCACCTTCTGGATTCCTATACCAATCAAGATCCTTCCCTTTAAGGGAAATGGAAAGGAGCCTAATGGAAATGTTATCTCTGACAATATTTTGGAAACTATAAAAGCTAGAGACATCTCTAATGTGTTCACTAAGTGTGATATGACTCTCACCATTAAATTTGGGCACACCTTTTATGGCATTGGAAGGGATGCCATCATATGCATGAAGTTGAATAGGATTATCAGTTTTGAAGGTAGGGAAGCAATAAGGACTAGCCATGTCTTCTTATTCAAGATCTTCCACTTATTCAACCTCTTCCTCTTCTTCCTCTCTAGCAAAATATACTCGTTCTTCAAAGGGTGGATTAGGATGTTAATACTAAATTACAAGAGAGATCTCAGGCTAAATGGGTGGATTAATAAATTAGATGGTATAACAGAGGATGAGCTAGTGAGGACCATGAATTATAGAGACAAGTTTATAAGAAAATAATGGTCTACAACCAAATTTACTTTAAAGAGTTGTCAAATACTACGTAACACACTAGTTTATAACTGATGTTTGTCAAGACCAACATTCACCTTGACAAGTTGTCTTGAAGATAATGGGTCCCATCAGGTGTGATAGAACTATTATCACCAAATTTCGCACCCTAAAAGAGGTTGTTTAGGTTTATTCTAGATTTGGACAACATGGGAACATTTTTAGGTATGTGGGTGTACCTATATTAGAAATGAGCCTCTAGGTTTAAGGGTTAACTCCCTGAATATATCGTGCAATATTTGTCACTTAAGCTACTACTTATTTATGGGGGAAAAGAGCTAGAAAATTCATAAATTGAACCTAATCTAAATACGGTGATGCATGAAGAATATCTTCCACATGACCATCATATTATCTACCATAATGAAACAAAGTATACAAGTTAGTCTCTAAGTCTCAATGGTTTCTAAAATGAATATTTCAATATAGAGGTGAGGTGTGAGAATCAATATAAGGTAAATGAGATAGAAGTTAAATTGCTCACTCCAAGCATAATCATACACTTAAAGATACTTTACATGCTAGAATACACTATATATGACCTGTTAGATTAATAACTCTTTCTCAAACATGAAAGGATAAGGGAAGGAAGGATAGAGGGTTATCACTTCTCATCACCATACATCACTTGTAGACTTAAACAATTGTTTAAACTCATAAAACAAACTTGTATTAGTATTCAAAGGGAAAATATAACATCAATCTAGTAGGGCTTTGCCTCACATGGTGTGGAACTTCTTTACCATATCTCAAGAGTTATACTTATAGAAGAAAAGGCCATAAGAGAAATGGGGTATTGGTACTCAAAAGGGAAATCAATCAGTTCAAATATTTGAACTGTAGTTGCAACTAACTCTAGAAATATGCTCATTTAGACCATTTGATTAATCCCCATCACTTTCAATTGCTACACAGATACAATATTTGCTTTTTGATCCTCCTTTATTATTGAAATGATGAAATCAAGAATTCCCATTGGGTTTAGGCATCCATCTGGTTAGAATAACCAATCAATCTATTAGGGCCTTGTCTTGATGCTAAACCACTCTAAACTAGTTTATCATAATGTGTATAGTAGAGGGACACTATCCCTTTCGGGTAGTTGTCCCTAGAGATGAAACCATTTAAGTTTATGTGTATGCTCTATTAGCATCTTTTAAAACACTTGGATTTGGCACTAAATGAACCATGCTCGAGCTTGGCTTCATACCTTTTGCTTACTTTACCTTATTGAAACTAATTTATTAACCTTTACTCTAATTGGTTGTCAAAATATAACTTAGCTCATTGACATATTGAATCTCATTTTCTTGATCAGATCTTACATATATGAATAAGTGTGATCCCTTAGATCTACCTTTGAATTATCAACCTCATCCTTACTAGTGCCACTTGGCAAATTCATGTTAATCCACAAGATCTTACTGTCAATCTATAGCTTCATGCACTTGTTCCATGTGTCAAGCCCTCAATATTTCTAATTGTTTGACTCATCTCACATCATTTGATTGAGATGTATGAGTTAATGAGAACCATTGATCTTGATTGGACCCATTATTTGAAAGTTAATGGCTAGACCATGGTCTTAAAATTTATAGCCTATGGGACATTTTTTGATGTTTGCATGACCATCATTAATAGTCACATGATCATCAAATTTAAGCTCAAAAGGATTGTCTTTATCTATATTTAAATTTGACATTTGTGTGACCATCATTCATCATTCTATAAAACATGATTGATGTCCTGTGGACCATCATATTTAAACACAAGTAGATTTTTGCTCGAGTTTTGACTTGACGTTTGCATGAACATCTTATAGTTTTTTACCAACTTTGAAATCTTAGATATTGAAGCATAATAAAAATGGAGGTCCCAAAATTTTGGAAGATGTTCTTAAGGTTAAAAGGGATAAAACCATTTGATCCACTGTTTTTAAGAGCTTTTGAAGCAAAGATATTCAAAGTTCAAGATGGCTGGTCCATAACTACTTTTGCATGACATCCTGGTGATGACTAATCTCAAATGACTAAGTATGGGGAACTTAGAAAAAATTCTTAAAATCCCATCTTTGCACATGGATAACTTTGTCTGCACTTTAGTGGAGGACATTATATTTAGAGAATATGATCTTGGCATAAAAGGGAAGAAACCCATATGACCAATTTCCTTTGATTTGTTCACACATGGCAAATGCGATGTCATCAAAATTACAACTGAAGTGAGCATAATTAAAATCATTTAGATGATTATCAATTGAACCATTCTCAAAATATTTCATATTAAACAATATTTTCATAAGAAAATTTTAATTTGAAGCTGAGGGTTTCTCATACAACTTTCCAAGTTTATCCATGAGATCTTTTATGGTTTTCTCATCATAAAGGTTAAATGCAAAAAAATATGCAAGGCATAATTATATGGATATTAATGCCTTCTTATCAAGAAATAACCAATCTACATCACTCATACTTATAGGTTGTTTTGCTTTCCCTTCCAAGGGGAGATGGAGCTCCTTTTGATATAGGTAATCTTCCATTTGTATTTTACACAAACCAAAATTCTTACCATAAAACTTATCCACTCTAAATATGATCTCTTTTCCCATATCTCCCACTCAAGCTAATAACCTTCCTATGATTTACCACTTCAGTAAAACATAACCAATGGATTTGATACTAGTTGTTAGGAATTAAGAAAGTTTTAAACCAAATTTAAATGACCATAAATAAGATCTAAATTATGCACTAACATGCATCATAGAAATAATTTATTAAATCATAGATAATAAGAAAGCATAAATGGAGAGAACAAGATAATAATCACACATAACATAGATCTACCTTGGTTCACCCAATGTGGGCTACATCTGCCAAGAATGTCCTCAAATAAAACTTTAATAAAAAACAAGATTTTTAATGAAATCTCATAGAGATAGAATATATCTTGTAAAAAATTTTGCACATAGGAAATGTTGCACTTTCACCTATACCTATAAAATACAGTATCTCACAAGCTACTATACCACACCTTACAATAAACACCTACACTTTTCAAAAACATCTACACTTTGAATCTGATCCAAAATATCTACACTTTGAATCTGATCCTCAAAGCCACACCTTGTAAATGAAACCATCAACCTCTAAGGGTCACACCACACCTTTATATATAAAAAAAACCAAGGGAAAATCCACCAAAAGAGGATAAAATCACCATGATTATCCAAGATAAGAATTATCTACTAAAAGACAACTCAGTTCCACCTCAATAAGCTTATCCAAAATTTTCATCAAAAAGGAACATTCCAAGTTTCTTTCCACCTTTAAAGGCACATTTTCCAACAACATGTGATCATAACCAACTCCTAGAAATAAGGAAGGCATCCCCTTTTCCAATTAACAACTAACTCCCTAAGATCAAGGAAGTAAACATGGAAAATAGGCATGTAACAACCAACTCCATAAAACATGAAAACATAGAAATTAGAAAATAATAGGAATATTCCACTCACATGTGGAGTAAGGTTCCATAAAAGGTGGAGTAGGGAAAACTATGCTCCCCACATTTTTATAGCTCTCTAGGCCCCCAAAATATATCCTCATGGTCATGTGATAGCCCCAAAGGGCTCCACACTCAATAATCTCCCACTTGAAGACCATTTCTCTTGAATAGAATTTATCACTGCTCTATGAACACTAAGGCCAACCAAATCTAAACATAGTCTCAATTTTTCCAATGTGACCACATTGGTCATCATATCTACATGATTTTGGATAGTATGAATCTTCTCTAGTTTCACCAAGTTCTCCTCTAAAGTTATCTTGATGAAGTGATAATGTAACTAAATGTGTTTCATCCTCAAGTGGAAAGCAGAGTTCTTTGTCAAATGAATAACACTTTGACTATCACTGTGTAGTCTCCCAAATTCTTTCTCATGCCCCAACTCTTGAAATAACTCATATAACCAAATCATCTCCTTTATAGCATCTATGGTAGCAACATACTCTGCCTCTATGGTTGACAAAGCCACAACCTTATGTTTACTAGAAATCCAACTAAGCATTGTATCTCCAATAGTAAATATATAACCTACTATACTCCTCCTAAGATCAATATCCCCTACCATATTTGAGTCCAGATAACCATACAAAGTGGTATTTAATCTACCATAAAATAATTCAAAATCCATGGTTCCTCTCAAATATCAAAAAATTCATTTCACTACTTGTCAATTCTCATAACATGGATCACTCATATACCTAATCAAAACTCTCACTACTTAGGCAATATTTGACCTAGTACAAACCATGGCATACATCACACTGCCAACTACCGATGAGTAAGGTAATTTAGATATCTTAAGCTTTTCAACTTCTATTTTGGGACAATACTACTTTGATAATATAAAGTGGCCTACCAAAGGAGTACTAATATATTTAGCATCTAACATGCTAAACCTTTCCAAGACCTTCTTCACATACACTGATTGGGATAAGACCAACTTCCTCTGATTCTTATCATGACTAATCCTCATATCAAAGATTTGCTTTGCTGCACCCAAATCCTTCATAGAAAAGGAGTCACTAAGCTATTTATTGAGTATACAAATATGTTGTATGTTATTTCCTACAACTAACATGTCATCCACATAAAATCATAGTATAATAAAGAAACCATCATCAAAATATTTGATGTACACATAATGGTTAGAATTACACCTTTTATATTCTTTTTCCAACATAAAACAATTAATTTATTATACCATTGCCATGGAACTTGTTTCAAGTCATACAAGATCTTCTTTAGTCTGCACACATAGTTCTCCTTCCCTTTGACCTCATATCCCTATGATTACTTCATATACAACTCTTCATCTAAATCACTAGGAAAAAAACAATTTTCACATCTAACTATTCTAAGTGTAAATCCTCAACTACAACTAAACCAAGAACAGTCCTAGTAGAAGTCATTTTTACAAAAGAAGAGAAAATCTCATCAAAATCAATACTTGATTTTTGTGCAAACCCCTTGACCACCATCCTAGCCTTATACCTCTTTCTCCCTTCATCCTCTTATTGTATTCTAAACATCCACTTGTTTGACAATGCACTCTTGCCCTTGGGTAACCTTACCAAATCCCATGATTGGTTCTTCATGAGAGATATATGCTCCTCATCCATGCCTTGCTCCTACTTTTGCCTAGCATATACCTGCATTACTTCCTCATAACACTCTGTTTCTCCATTGTCAGTGAGTAATAAATAATTCAAAGAAGGAAAAAAAAGTTTAGGTGCTCTTCTTACCTTAGAATACCTTCTTACCATAGGAGTTTGGGGTCCTTGTATAGAAGGTTCTTAAACTAAATCATTATATACTTTTCCATTCATAATATCATCGAATATTATGTACTATTTTTGTTCTTGTTCTTGCAAATGATTTGTATACATGAATTTTTCATTAAAGACTACAGCTCTAGACTAAAATATTTTCTCATCTTTAATGCTCCATAAATGGAAACCGAAGTCATCCTCACCATAACCAATAAATGGGCATTTCTATGATTTATCCTCTAACTTGATCCTATCCTCTTTATTAATGAGAGCAAAATCATCACATCCAAAGACTCTAAGAAAATAATAATCAACATTCTTACTAGACCAAGCTTGTTCAAGAATACCTCCATCCAAAGGCATAGATGGTCCTCTCTTAATCAGATATACCACCATGCTAACTGCTTCTATCTAAAATTGTAAAGGCAACCCTGCATGTAACCTCATGCTCCTAACATGCTCCATTGTTATTTTATTCATCCTTTTAGATACCCCATTCTATTATGGATTTTCTGGAACCATCCTTTTCCTATGGATTCCATTGTTAGAACAATAATCAAAGAAATAATTACTAAAATACTCACCTCCATTATCTGATTAAGACTTTTCAACTTGAGGCCTATTTCATTCTCAACCAAGGCTTTCAACTTCTTAAAAATTTCAAATACATTAGATTTATTTTTAGTGTAATAAACCCAAAATTTTCTAGTTGCATCATCAATAACAGTAACATAATAATTAGATCGACCATTAGATTATACATGAGCTAGTCCCCATACATCTAAATGTGCCAACTCTAACTTGTGATCTTTATTTATGGGTCCAAACTTTAGGAACTTAAATTACTTTTGTTTCTTATACACACAATTCTCACAAAAGTCTAGATCTATGTCTTTTAATCTAGGCAACTTGTCTTTTAATATCTTTATGCTCTTATGGCTCATATGACTGAGCCTATAATGCCACATAGTTACATCCCCATCTGCAACAACTAAATCAAAAGAATCAACACTATTAGTCAAATATAAAGTACTAACTTTCTTACCTCTCAAAATCATAAAAACACCTTTGATAACTTTCCAAGAATCTATAGTAAACATTATTGAACAACCCTCATTTCCAAATTACCCCACCGAAACCAAATTTTATCTCAACATAGACACATGTCTAACATCCTTAAGTATCCATGTGTTTCCATTTTGCATTTTACTCTAAACACAACCTTTCCCTACTATCTCACATGGTTCATCATCACCAAGATAAACATGTCATAAATTATCTTGAACACAATTAGTAAAATAATGCTTGTGAGATGGCATGAAAATAAGCCCCTAAATCTAATACTCAAGACTTAGAAAAACCATCCATAAAAATAATTAGGCATCTTGACATGATTTACCTGATATCACATTTACCTCATTCATTTCCTCCTTGTTGGCATTCTTATCCCAAAGTGACCAACAATCCTTTGAGTGTTCACTCTTCCCATAATTTCATCATATCATCTTGGATCTAGATCTAAACTTAGATCTACCCTTTGACTTTCCATAGTTGCCTTTGCTCTTATCCTTTTTCCTCCATCTAGTATCAATAGATAAAGAATTACCTGAATGTGATTCACCAGTGATTTTCCTTCATATTTTGTCATTGAGAATCATACCTAAAACATCCTAAAAATTCAAGATTCCCTTGGCATGGAATACATTACTCACAACCTTAACCAGGCTATCTCAACTATTAGGAAAAGAACATAAAATTAGCAAAGCTCTAAATTCATCATCAAACTTAATTCTAACTGAATTGAGCATACTTATAACTGTATTAAAATCATTTATATGATTAGAAATTGAACCATTCTTAGACATTTTCATATTAAACAATATTTTCATAAGCAAAATTTTATATGAACGTTAGGGTTTCTCATACATATTTCTAAGTTTATCCATGAGATATTTTGTGGTTTTCTCATCAAAAATATTAAATGCATCACTCATACTTATAAGATGTTCTACTTTCCCTTCCAAGGGGAGATGAAGCTCCTTTTGATATAAGTAATCTTCCATTTGTATTTTCCACAAACTAAAATTCTTACCATCAAAATTATCCACTTTGAATTTGATCTCTTCTCCCATAGCTCCCACTCAAGCTAATAACCTTCTTATGATTTACCACTTCATTAAAACACAACCAATGGCTTTAATACTAGTTTTTAGGAATTAATAAAACTTTAAGCTAAATTTAAATGACCATATATCAGATCTAAATTATGCACTGTCATGCATCATGGAAATAATTCCTCAAATCACATATAATAAGAAATCATATCTAGAGAGAACAAGATAATAATCACACATAACACATATCTACCATTGTTCACCTAATGTGAGTTAAATCCACCAAGAAAGTCCTCAAATAAAATTATAATAAAAACAAGATTATAATAAATTCTCATAGAGATAGAATATCTCCTGTAAAAAATGCTACACATATGAAATGCTACACTTTCACTTGCACCTACATAATAATGTATCTCACAAGCTACTATACCACACCCTACAATAAACAC
Organism: Torreya grandis; assembly: GCA_037957365.1. Lineage (NCBI taxonomy): Eukaryota > Viridiplantae > Streptophyta > Pinopsida > Cupressales > Taxaceae > Torreya > Torreya grandis. Next base: position 3,676,747 of record JARHVA010000584.1, read on the forward strand.
CTAAACTTTGTAAAAATATCTACACTTTGACTTTGATCCTCAAAGCCACACCCTGAAAATAAAACCATCAACCTCTAAGGGTCACACCACACTTGTATATATAGAAGACCAAGAAAAAATCCACCAAAGGAGGATAAAATCATCATAACTATTCAAGATAAACATCATCCACTAAAAGATAACTTAGTTCCACATCAACAAGATTATCCAAAAGTTACATCAAGAAGGAACATGCCAATTTTATCTCTCCACTTTTAAAGGAATATTTTCCAACAATATGTGATCACAACCAACTCCTAGAAAGAAGGCATCCCCTTTTCCAATGAAAAACTAACTCCCTAAGATCAAGGAAGTTAAAATGAAAAATAGGTATCTAAAAACCAACTCCATAAAACATGAAAACACAAAAAAATAGAAAATATTAATAATATTCCACTCATTTATGGATTAAGGTTCCACAAAAGGTGGAGTAGGGAAAACCATACTCTACACATTTATGGAGCTCTCTAGGTCCCAAAAATATATCTCCATGGTCATGTGATAGCCCCAAAAGGCTCCACACTCAATAAAATGGTCAATAGTAAAATTAAATAAAATTTAACTCTTATGATTTATTTTATTTATGTGATTATAATCAACATACACTTTATTTTCAAAAACATTACAATCCTTAGAAATAATTAGGGATTTACTAGTAGGATTACAAGCCTTGTATGTTTTGATTTCATCACTATATCATGTGAAATTATGAAAAACGCTCTTAGGATAAATTAAATCACCATTACCTTTGATTGTGTTAATTTTCATACTACCATTTCCTTCATATTGGATATAATTTCCATCTCCTAATTATTCTTGGCTTTTGAGGGAATCATCTAACTTGCTGAAACCTTATTTATGACTTGTCACATAATTTGAGCAACCTGAATTAAGAGACAAATTTTTTTTTCCTCTATTCCAAAAATACATGTGAGATAATAATATGTTCCCTATTAAAAATAACTTTGTTCATCTTTAAAATCCTTATCTTCCCTTTCTTGATTGGCTTGATTCTTAGTTGATAGTATCCTACAATTTTTTATCATGTGTGCTGGTTTTTTATAGTAGTGACAACTAAAGTATTTATTGATCTTATACATGAATTTTGATTTTGATTTATACTTTTAATTTTATTTTTTAAAACTCCATTATTCTATTTTTTATTTGTTCTTTGGTCTTTGAAACTCTTTTCTTAGTTTCAAATACTTATTCTAGACCATGTTCTAGATCTCCTACATATAATATCATCTTATCTGCATGACACAAAAGAGAACCCACTAGCTCATCAACACTTATAGTATTAATGTCTTTAAACTCTTTAAGAGTGATCACAATATTCAACCATATTTATTTTAAATATCTCAAAATATTTCTTATTATAACACTATCTTTTATAGTTACTCCATAAATTGTCAATCTATATACTAAATCATTTACCCTTATGCAATAACATCTAACTCATTCAGAATATGACATTATAAAATTATCAAAACTCATTTTAAGGGTTTGGATTTTTGACTATATTACCTTAATATATCATTTATGAGGTATTCCATATCTCATGAAAATTCTTCCATCCTGTAATTCTTGGATAAATATTTGGGTGTATGACACTCTGAATATGGAAGAATGTGCATCTCCCTTTTGTTCATCTTTTATTTTTTATTTTTTGATATTTTGTCAAGGTGTTAAAATATAAATGTGATATTACCAAAATACTTTACACACAATAATTATCTTCAATTTATCTCTCTAATACTCAAAGTTGTCACCTTTAAAATCATGAATATTTCTGTAAGCAAAATTCAATGAAGCCATTATATCTTTTAAAAAATGACCTAAAAGACCTTATTAACCATAAATGAATATGGTTATGATACCAAATTAAGGTTTTAATTATTGGATTGAATGTAAATCAATTTTTTTTATCTCTAATATTGAATTTATGTATCAATAAAATTATCCCAAAATTACTAGCTATCAAACTAGCTATGTTGTGAGTGAAATTATTAATCAAAAAGTGTTATGAATATATTAAAAATTAAAAATATATGATTATTAATATAAAATAATATATATCTGAGATAATATCAGATATAAAACATACAATAAACTCATCAATTCTTATTAATTCACTACACAATTTTTATGTGCAATTCTTATTAATAGAGAAAATTAAAATAAGCTTATTACAAGATAACTTGCATTGCAAGTTAAGTTTAAAATCATATAATATAATATTAATATACCACTAAGTGAACTAAAAATAAACTAATAATATAAAAATTAAACTTAATTTAATGTACTATAAATATTTGGACATCATGCAAGAAGCCTCTTCAATAGTAAAGTCAAACATGCAACTAGAAAGTCACCCTAGTCAACCAACAAAGATAATTAAAATAAATTTATTTAAATTAACTTTAATTTAAGTAATATAATAAATAAACCATATTATTCCTCTTTTTGAATTAGTTAATAATTATTTAGACTCAATTAAGTACTTAAATAGTGAACTAGATTACACTGAAGTGAACTACAATGAACTAAAATTAACTCCCAGTTCTAGTTATTTTTTAGGAATCATTGGAAAGTATCCCAAAGTGAATAAAACATTAATTAAGGTCATAAATAAATTAAATAACCTTTCAAAACAAATAAAAAACCAAAATATACTAATTCTAAATAATATTGAGTGAATGAGTTAATTAGTGTAAACAGTGATTTAATTTGAGCAAAATTGAGCCTCATGAACCTAATTTTGACTATAAAGGATTTAATTTTGGACTCTATACCCTAATCTCATAATAAAATAAAAAAATAATCCTCTAATTCAATTTTATGGTAATTATGGATAATTTTATCCCCTTCAACCTAACTATGACTATAAAATGTGATTTGGGGCTTAATCAGCTCCAATTTAATTAGAGAATGAAGCAAATAATCATTTGGTTCAATGACAGATACAAGTTTGACATGTATAAGCTATGTAAATATTAGTGTAGGTTTTTATTTTTCCCTATTTATTAATTAGGGAATATCATATATTTGTGCATACATGGAGTTTTCCTACATTCGTGGGATAGGCTAGCTTATGTGGAGATTGTGTGTCATATTTGTGTCATAAGGTGTCATAAGAATGGCATAAGATACTCCTATTTCGGGTATGGGAGTTATTTCTCTATTCTTAGCACCTTGTCACCACCTTTTGAGGAGTCTATTCTTGGGGTGCTTTGACCACCATTTGTGGAGGAGTTACTTTCTAGCTCTCCTATATGTATTCTTCATTTTGGCCATTTCATGTTACTAATTCAGATTTGGTTTCTCCATTTTGTTTTGTGCAATTTATCTTCTTGTCATTGTCAAATTGCTTTAGCATCTTCGTGGTGTGCACTTGTTCATCTTGTGTGATCACGTCTTCATTGCACTCGCGTTATCCGGATTCTGGCAACAACAACTCCGATATGGTATCAGAGCTAAACCGGTAATCTTGTGTATGTTTATGCTTTTAGCTTATTTTTGAAATCAAGAAGAGTGGAGTTCGTTTTTTTTATTTTTAGATTTGATCTAAAAAAAAAAAACTTTCAAAATCTCTTCTGGTTAGTTTTCTTGGAAATCCTTGGCCTTTGGGTGTCTTGGCTATTTTTACTTCAGGAGCTGGTTTATCTGTTTCTCTTGGGCGCCATTGTTGTGTGGAGCAGCAAAGGGAAGAGCAGCAACTCAAAAAAAAAAAGTCCTTCCAACATCCTTCTACAGCCAAGCTTCTGGGTTCACTTCTGCGCCAACTTCAGCTTCACTTCTGCCACGCCATACTTCTGCTCTGCACTAACCTCATTTCCAGCAAGGAGCAGCAGTAGCTGTCAGTTCCAGCCACGTCATCTGGTCGTACGGCATCCTTCCAGCAGGTCTGCAAGTTTTCTTTAAGCAAAATCAGGTTTTTTTTGGTTTGGTGTCCCAAGTCACTAGGCGTTTTGTTTCTGCACCTGGCTGTCTCTTCTCTTCTGTTTTGCTGCTGTACGTTGAGATCAGTGAGGAGGAAATTCAAAATCTTTGTCTTTTCTGACCAGCCAAATCAGAACTGCGCCCTTGTTTGTAAGACATTTCTGCCTGCTGTTTTTTCTTGAAAATGGCGCTCCTTTCATAATTGGCGTCCCATGTGGACTCTTAAATGCTTGGCTAGCTGTTAAATTCTGTCTTTGCTTCATTATTTTCAGTCAAAATTGATCTGTTAAACCAAAAATCAGTCAATTTGACTGAATAATAAACTTTTTAGACAATTTTGTAATTTGAGGATTTTCAAATTAAATCTTGTATTTTCGCTTGTCGAAGACGAAGGGTGAGGCCCGGGTTGGTAGGAGGCCAATTCCCCCTCACAAAAATCTCATTTGGATTCTTCATTCCGTGCCGAATCCAACGAGTGGTTGGAAGACCATTTTCTCTCCTCATAACAGCATTTTTTTAACGTTTTAGTGCTTTTTTTTGTAAAAACACTAGTTTACGGGAAAATTGTAACTTTAAAATCTTGCAAACGGTAACTCGGTTTTGGGTGCCGTTTTTTGCAAAAGTACTTGTAATTCAATTATCCACAGCGTAGACTTGTTCTTTTTCAAAAATGCACTAGTTTATAAAGTGCCAAATTTGGGTCTCCTAGGACGCATTTTCGGCTGAGTCCGACGTCCTGTTTGCTTTTGTCTTGCACTGATTGCTCTAAGACACATTTTCGGCTGAGTCCGACGTCTTTTGAGCGTGCACTTGCATACTTGGGGGGGGGCTCAATATTTTGGGGGGGTGTGATTGCTTTCCACAACTTGCAACTTCACTTTCATTCTCCTTTCTGCATACAATCACAACTTGCAATCAACACAACTTCACCTAATTTTAGCTAAAAATGGATTCTTTTCAACTCAAACCCCTAACACCCTTCAACTATCATGAATGAAAAGTAAAAATGTCTATCATTCTTAGAAGCAAAGGGTTGTATAGGATCACAATGGGTACAGAAGTAGAACCTAATACAGATGCTGAAAAGGTTAAGTGGTACAACCGTAGTGATGAAGCCTTTGGGTTACTGAGTTTGACCGTGTCTCCAGAACTACTCTTCCACTTAGAATCCTCCCAAACTCCTAATGACATATGGGACACCTTAGAAAAGTTATTTGGGAAGCTTGATGAGATGAGAGGCCATGAGTTCGAAAACGAACTCATAAGTCTAAGTCCTAGTAACTTTGACACCCTTCAGAACTTCTTTACTAAGTTTAAGGCCCTTAGATTGCAATTGAAAGAATGCGGGATAGAGAAGAAAGATGATCAACTCATACTTTCTATTCTCACAAAGTTAGGTCCAAGTTATTCAGTCTTTGTCTCCACTTTCCATGCCACTAAAAGTGCCCTTGGCACTACATGGAAAATGCCTTCTTTGGATTCATTCATTGCCGACTTGACTAGAGAGCAAGATAAGCTAATTCAGATGGGCACAATGAAGTCTACTCAACCCCAAGCTTTGATAGCTGGAAATGGTAAGGACAAGACTTCAACAAAGGAGAAGAAGAAAAAGAACAAGGATCAAGAGAAAAAGAAAGAAAACACCAACCCTGCCAAAAACAACACTGAGTCTTCATCTTCCAATGCTAAACCTAAGAAGGAGAAGGTTAAGTGTGGCTATTGTAAAAAGAATGGGCATGATGAACACAAGTGCATGAAGAAACAAATAGACCACCTAACTCATCTTCTAGAGAAGAACAACATAGGTGTTCCTGAGTCCATCAAGCAGAATTCATCAACCCAAGATTCTACTAAGGCAAAGGGCAAGGGTAAGGAGAAAGAAAAGGGCAAGGCCCTTGTAGCTACAGCAACTTCCACATCTTCATGGGTCATTGACTCAGGTGCTTCTCACCACATGGGCTCTTCACTAGTTGAGTTTTCATCTTTAGAGCCTTGTAGCATGACTTCAATTAGTTTGGGTGATGACACATCAGTTTCCGTTGCAGGGAGAGGGTCAGTTGAAATGGAAGGAGGAACATTCAACAATGTTTTAAGTGTTCCTTCTCTTTCAACCAATCTCCTATCAGTGTACCAAATCACTCACATTGGTCGGGGCATGAGAGTTGAGTTTTCACCAGATTCTGTATCTATCAGGGAGTTGCATAGTGATACTACAGTGGCAGTGGGAAGGGTAGATCACCAAGCAAGGTTATACACCTTTTCACATTTTGCATCAGATTCTTCTCCTACAGCATTGCTGACTCATTCAGATGGAGTTAGCAAATTATGGCATGAGCGGTTTGGCCACCTTAACTACCGCTACCTTGAGCAACTTTGCAAAAATGACATGGTCATTGGCTTGCCTCGTGTCCAATTCTCAAAAGGACTTTGTGAGGGGTGCTCCCTTGGGAAGCATCCCGAAGCAAAATTTGACAAAGGCAAATCTTGGAGGGCTTCACAACCTTTGGAGTTAGTCCACAGTGATGTATCAGGACCCTTTCCCAAACCATCTTTCACACGGGCCAAGTACATCCTCACTTTCATTGATGATTTCTCTAGGTACACTTGGATATATTTTCTCAAACAAAAGTCTGAAGTGTTTGAACATTTTCTAGACTTCAAGGCTCTTGTTGAGAAACAGAGTGAGAAATCCATCAAAGTTCTTCGAACTGATAATGGAGGAGAGTATGTTAGCATCAGGTTTGAGTAGTTTTGCACCACAGAGGGGATTGATTTACAACGCACAGTCACCTACAGTCCTTCACAAAATGGGGTTGCAGAACGCAAGAATAGGTTCTTGAAAGAGATGGGTAGCTGTATGATTCACTCCAAATCCCTAGCACCACAGTATTGGGCCGAAGCCATCAATTGTGCTTGCTACATTCAGAACAGGGTTCCTCACAAAGCTTTGAAAGGGATAACACCCTTTGAAGCTTGGCATAAAAGGAAACCTGATGTTGAGCACCTTAGAGTTTTCGGATCCCCAGCCATGGCCCGCATTCCAAAGAAGAAACGCAAAGCTATGGAACGTCAGTCCAAGCCTTGCATCTTTGTAGGATATCTGGATGGTATTAAGGGATATCGCCTTCTAGATCCCGTCACACATGAGTTGTTCATCAAGATAAGTGTCCATTTTCAGGAGAGTCCTAGAGACTCAACACTTGACACTTCTTCTCCCTCATCGGATCTACTTCTTCATGATAATTCCTCGTCAGATTCAGATCAGCCACATCAGGTTCTTGAGCCAGAGTCATCTTCTTCTTCTTCAAATACAGACAGTGAGGACAGTGATGCAGTGTCATCCACCTCTAGTCAGTCAGAGGATGAGGAGTTAGCACCTGACTCACCCACTTCTGGGCTACTTTGGGCCAAACAGACACTTGAGAGTGCTGGCACATGGGTAGGAGACCCTGCAGATGACAGATGTACTAGGGGGGATTTTTAGAGAGATCCACATGCCTTCTTTGCTTCAGTTTCAGATCCACAAACTTTTCGAGAGGCATTGGGGGTACCTGAGTGGGATAGTGCTATGGAGGAAGAATATTCTTCCTTAATCAAAAATCGCACTTGGGATTTGACTTCACTTCCTAAGGGAAGAAATATGGTTCGATGTAGGTGGATATATCAGACCAAATTTGCCATAGATGGGTCGGTTGATAAGTATAAGGCGCGATTGGTAGCCAAGGGTTTCTCACAGGTGGCAGGCATTGACTACTCAGAGACCTTTGCACCCGTTGCAAAGATGACTTCTATCCGACTCACCTTGGCTATTGCCACAGCACATGGTTGGGATGTGCATCAGATGGATGTGAAGAGTGCCTTTCTTCACAGAGACCTTGAGGAGGAGATCTACATGGAGCAGCCGCCAAGATTTGCTCAGGATTCTTCCTTAGTATGCAAACTTAGGAAATCTATTTATGGCCTCAAACAGGCCCTTCGGGCTTGGTATGCCAAGATGGATTCCTTCCTTCTCACAGCGGGTTTCACTAGGTGCCATTCTGATCCTAATGTCTACTTCTTGCGGCAAGATGATTCGCTTCTGATTTTGGTTCTATATGTTGATGACCTTTTGATCGCCGGGAGTTCTTCATCGGCTATTACAGCAGTGAAGGCATCTCTTCAGGAGAGATTTGACATGGCAGACTTGGGTTTGTTGCACTACTTCCTTGGTATCGAGATCTCACAGTCAGATTCAGGGATTTCTCTTGCACAACCTAAGTACGCTCTCAACTTGTTGGCTCGATTTCACATGGCTGATTGCAAGCCATCTCCGACTCCCTTTCTATCAGGAGTCAAGCTTGAGACTGATTGTTCTTCACCACTAGTTGATGCCACTCGGTATCGACAACTTGTTGGTAGTCTCATCTACTTGACTCAAACCAGGCCCGACATTTCATATACAGTGGGACTTGTCTCCAGATTCATGCAGGAACCCCATGAGCTGCATTGGAAAGCAGCTAAGAGGATCTTGCATTACATACAGGGTTCACATAGATATGGGATTCACTATAGATTTGGCACAGAGGTTGACTTGGTTGGATATACAGATTCAGACTGGGCTGGCGATTCACAGACTCGTAAGTCCACTTCTGGTTACAGTTTCTCTCTAGGTTTAGGTCCTATCAGTTGGTCTAGCAAGAAGCAGAATGCTATTGCTATATCATCCACAGAGGCAGAGTACAGGGGAGCTGTTAATGCAGCCACTGAGGCTATTTGGCTTCAGGGGATTCTTTCTGAGTTTGGCATTCCTATCAGGCAGCCCACCATCATTTATTGTGACAATCAGAGTACCATACAAATTTGCAGGAATCCGGTTCAGCACCAGCGGACCAAGCACATAGAGATTCACATGCATTTCATTCAGGAGCTTATTCATAGTCAGGTCATTGACTTGATATTTTGCCAGTCTTCAGAGCAGGTTGCAGACATCTTCACCAAACCTTTCACTGAGAGTAAGTTCATTCATCTACGAGCTCTTCTTGGGGTGCGGTCTACATCTGCAACAACATCATCTTCAGGGGGGGCCTTCTAGCCTCTTCTTTTCTTTTATGTCTCTCTTTTGGGGGGGAGTTTTTTCCTACGGGTTTTCTCCTTTTCTCTATCTTATGGGAGATTGCATTTGTACATGGGTACCTCATCAGGCCTAGTTGTCGGGACCCATTTTTTATTTCCACACTTCCCACCTAAGCTGCGCTTATGGGGGGGTATTAGTGTAGGTTTTTATTTTTCCCTATTTATTAATTAGGGAATATCATATATTTGTGCATACATGGAGTTTTCCTACATTCGTGGGATAGGCTAGCTTATGTGGAGATTGTGTGTCATATTTGTGTCATAAGGTGTCATTAGAATGGCATAAGATACTCCTATTTCGGGTATGGGAGTTATTTCTCTATTCTTAGCACCTTGTCACCACCTTTTGAGGAGTCTATTCTTGGGGTGCTTTGACCACCATTTGTGGAGGAGTTACTTTCTAGCTCTCCTATATGTATTCTTCATTTTGGCCATTTCATGTTACTAATTCAGATTTGGTTTCTCCATTTTGTTTTGTGCAATTTATCTTCTTGTCATTGTCAAATTGCTTTAGCATCTTCGTGGTGTGTACTTGTTCATCTTGTGTGATCACGTCTTCATTGCACTCGCGTTATCCGGATTCTGGCAACAACAACTCCGATAGTAAACTCCAATGTCATCATATAATGAATGAAATAGTCAATTGGTTTAATTTTGGACATAATTAGGGTCAATATGAACCCTTTGAACATAATTATGATTATACAATATGATTTGAAGCTAAACTAGATCTGATTTCATTATAGATTGAGGTAATTAGTCAAATGGTGTAACCAATGACATGATTTTAGAAAAAATGATTCACATGAACCTAGTTTCAATTGTATATGATGTGATTTAGAGTGAAATTGACCCTAATGTCATTATTTAATAAACCAAATAATTGATTCATTTAATCAAGGAGGCAATTGAGCTAATTTGGGAACCTTAAACTTAATTACAATAGTAAGATGTGATTTTGGGATACATTAGATCTATTTATATCATTAATTGATCCAATTTAATGCCCAAAATATACATATTAGGCACACATAAACCACATCAATTTTTTTTGATAGTTCACTCAAACACACTACTACCCCTAAAAAAATACAAAAGAATCAACAATCTCATATAGTTATAAAAGGGATGACAACTGATAATCAACACTTATTATAAATAGATTTAAATTATAGAATACTTTTCAATCATAACACACTAGATCTATACCTCAACATATTGTGATAAAGAGAACACGCTGAAATATAAAACACATATCTAAATAGATTAAATAACTACAAGCCAACATTGAAGGTCCACAACTCATACTCTATAACAAAAAGGATTATTTAAACTTGGTAAAATTGGATTACACTCTTTATGATTCTAATTGTTAAAAATTGAAACTACTATTACATATTACATATACTAATATATCCATCAACACAAAATGAGATCATGATAATATAAATAGTGAAGGGTTAATTAAGTAAAGAGTGTAATGCTAAAAACCACGAAAGCACATACACATCATGACTCAAAATAAAATTGGATAAAATATCTCAAAAATATTAAAAAATTAAGCCAAAGTTTTAAATCAATTATTTAAGTTGATAAAAACTCATATGAATTATAAAATAGACTTAATGTAATAACAATGTGAAATGGAAAGTCTAAACTAAACTAAAATTAAAAGCAAAAATCTATTTTTTCTAAAAAAAGCTAATGAACCAAGTTCAAAGAGAACTTTCCAAAAATATCAAACATAATTGAAAACCAAATAAAAGAGGTTAAACAAAAATATGAAACTTAAAATAAGAGGTTATAATTTTTAGATTTAGGAAATATTAAACTAGGTGATTATTACAACACCTTTTCTAGAGTGACCTCACAGATTAAAATCAGGTACAATATAACTTTTTGAATAAATTTGATTTGGAAAGGGGTCACTAAAAACAATAAATGAAGATAAAATATGAAACTAAAGGCTCATATATAAATTTAAAGGTAAAAATAATCACTAACAAACTCTAGTTTCTCTTTCAGACTCTTCTTTTTATTTTTGGAAACTCCATTTTGAATTGACTTCATAGGTTGAAAAAGAAAATCAAGTGCAGACAATTGCTAAATGCTTCTAGAACTATATTCACCAAAAATTATCGATATAGGATAAAATAATAATGGTAATAGAATCTGATTCACATATGATAAACCTAGAGATTACAAGTTTCCATTTCATAAAATTTCAAGTTTGGGTATTAATCTTGAACCCATTTTGAACCAATTTAGTTGATTTCTAAGTAAAAAACTCTTAATGTGAACTTGCACTGAATATTATAAAAGTGAATGCAATCATCTAACCCTTAACACATGATCCTAAAGGAAGATGTGTGTGTGTGTGTGTGTGTGTGTGTGTGTGTGTGTGTGTGTGTGTGTGTGTGTGTGTGATTTTTGTGATAGGGATTAAGTCTCAAATTTATTTACACTTCACTAACAAGATTTTAAAGGATAGCTCAAGACCCACCATGGTCTAACTATTCAATTTGGGTTTCTACAATGATTAAGCTATGAAAATCATAATTTTTACTCCAAGACACTCAATAATATTCTAGATTATAGTTTATTAACTCTATTATTAAATTGAATTGAATATGTTTGACCCAATGCTAATTGTATAATTGATTTAAATATTTTGAGAATATTATAGTCTTATTCCTAATTTAGTTAAGGGTCTAGAATAAATAAACCAGTAAATAATATTTTGATAATTATAGTACTGATTTATATAATTTACTTACCTTTTGTAGTTTTCTAAAAATAGTAATGAAAGAGGAGAAATGTAACTTATCTTAAAACTAGAATAAGATGATTGAGACAAAGGCTAAACTAGATTTGAAGAATTAGGATAGTGTCATGAACCTAGATATAAATTTTAGTTGGTGAAAGGATAGAAGTGCCAAAAATAGGATACTTTAAGGTTTGACACTATATTCTAGGTCCTACAACTATTATCCAAACTAGTCACAAAAATATAAGTTTTTTGAGTTTTATCTATTGTCCCTGTGTGAGCCTACCTATGAAATTTTAGATCTTGAATGTTAATGCAGATATTTATATAGATAATTTAATCTCAAACTCTAGACCTTCATTATGCTTAAATAAAACTTGAGAAAGAAGGGGGGCTATTGTATGTAATATACACTAAACATGTATCCACATCCCTTATGTGGGCACACTGCCTACATACCAATAATCTAAAGAGGGATCAATCCATATGAAATTATTCCACTTGATGTGCTTTGTGTAATAGTATTATGTAGATGAAAAAATGCCAAACTAAGAGTGTTTGAGGTGGCTAGGGATTGGTGTGAGAGATTGAATATACTGAAGGTTGTATTGGATGGTTGTATGCAAAGAATGGGGAAATTTGCCTTAATGGTCTTGCTTATATTATTTCTTGCTTTTTTATATTTGTCAACATATTTTAAATGAACTTTGAATGGGATTTTATAGAGATCTATTGGTCATGGGTTAAATGTATTCATGCTAGGCCAACATAATGAATAATAGGAGTCAAAAGGAAATGGTCATTTGGGCTCAAAATATGATTGTATAATAGAATTAGAAATGGGACACCCTAAGGTCCAACATTATAGTCCAATCCCAACACTTTTGTTCTACAAGCTTGGGACCTAGGGGATAGAACTAGTATGAAAAATATAGCTTGGATGAGCTGGAATCAAGTCTTAGAAGTCTACAGATGACTAGGAATAAACAAAAAGGTGTCTAAAAGGGTCATGAGAGCATGAAAGAGGGACCTATGGATTAGATGTCATAAGCCACATGCAAGATATCAATTTTGACATTTTATATGACTATATTTCCCCCTTCTTATTCTAGTGATATATCAAAGTGAATTTAGGATTAAGGAAAAGTAGAAAGTGTACCTGAAATTACCTATAAGGGTGAAGCCCATGAAGCTATTGATGTTAGGTGTGTGTAGAGAGAGCACATTTTGAAGTTTAAATCTGTAAGATAAAAAAAGAGAGTAGATCAATTATGACTAGATACATTTTATCTAAAATAAGAATGTACATAGCTAGGTAAGAGAGAGAGGAAGAGAAAAGAATGAATACACCTCATCGAGTATGCAGACCAATACAAAACCTCTTATGTTGTTGAGTGACGTTGGGTATGTTGGTTAAGTGATGTACCAAGAGTAATATCATGAATAGAGTTAAGTGCTCAATCCTTGAATGTGGATCAAGAATAAATATTTTACCCCTTTAGCTCCATTATTGCCCACTAAGTGAAGCTCTATAATTATGAGTATGTTAATCGATGTTTGGAATGTGTCTAATCCCTCTGAGTAGGTGGATCAATAATACAATGGCTAGCTAGACCTTTGGATCAATTATTTCCCACTAATTAAAGCTATAAATTGATACTGATATGAATGTGTATTATATGAGATGGCTTTTGAAGCCCATGAATACTTTATAATTTAACAATGTGACATGGATAACTGAATGTGTACTAGAAACTAGGCCATCTTGGCCACTCTTAAAGGTGGGGATAAGGCTTGTATAAAAGCTACTCTAAAATTTAAAATTAAGGTTATGTGGAAGCCACTCAAGAATATGGAGGTTAGGCCTATATGAAAGCCACTCTGAGATGATGCTAACCACCTATAGATGGAGTAAGGAATGCAACTACTGAGAATGTTTAGGTAATATATGGAACTTGAAAAGAAAATAAGTCAAATGTGCCATGCACATTGCCCCCAATCACTAGTGTCTATAACATGGATTCTGATCTGGAAGTTATACTAACTACTCAATCTAAAACTGGAAGTGAGATCCATCATGCCACATATGATGCTCCTTATATTTGGATTATTTTTTACTAAAACTACTAAATCTAAACTAATCTATATCTAATAAAACTATAGCTGAGCTTACATTTTTGTTTTTTTTTTAAAATCTATTTTTTTGCTATTTGGTTAAGAGCACTAAAAATAGGACACCCTAGGGTCAAGCACTATTGTCCTTATCTGGCCATGTTATCCTTTACTAAATTTTATGAATGTTCTGTAATCATCACTATTTTTTTGGTTTGTTTTGCTTAGTTTTACCTCTGATTATTGTTCTAAGTAGTTTGAAAACTATTTTTTCAACTGGTAGGAGCTCTAATTTCTATGACAAAACCCCTATTTATTTCCCCCTCTTATGAGGGTAGGAGTGAAGACCCTACAATGACTACCCTTAAAAGAAAAATCCTTGCAAGTGTGTTACGCTTTGAAATACATGATATATCAATGATAATCAAAAAGATGTCTCAAGATATAGTATAGTTTATATTCAAGATTTTCTAAATCAACAAGGGTATGCCTAAATAGTTATAACAATCTAATAGCATGTGAAATATACTAAATTGAAAATAGAAATGTCAATTGCTAGTTTTCAAGGAGGGATGGAGCATAATGTCCATCATGGCATATAAGAAATTAAGATAATGCATGATGTGGATCATCACATTACAAAAAATTAAAATATAAATAAGCAACAAGCATAAAATGCAAGAAACAAGAAACATACAAGAGTGGCCAAGGAGCCAAGCAAACAAGGGACATGGGCACATGTCACTGAAACTAGAAAGCAAGCATACAAGGTATGTTCAAATGCCACAACACATACAATTGAAAACAAGAAAGGTTGACATAAGGGCCACAAGCACATAGAAGAGTAAAAGCAAAGGACATTGAAAAATGTCCTAAGGCATACATAAGAGATAAAATAGGAATTGAGAAATATAATCATACTTAGATATGCAAAGTAGGGAAGAAAAGAATGTAAATTATGGAAATACAATCACATCTAACTAATCAAAGTAAGAAGTGAAATTATACAAAACATATAGTATAAGACTAGGTAGATGCTAAGAAATACACAAGTTCTATATACTAGTGAATATCGATAGAGTAATCTGTATAAGCTAGTAAGTAATGTACATCAACATGATAAATAGAGTTTGTAATTTAGGAATGACATAACTTGGATGGTGTACTCATGTAGTAGATGCCTTTAATGGGTAAATATATTGATATATGTCTTGAATGTAAAAGTAAGATGTCCCCTCAATGGGTAGAGTGAAGTAATCAAGGATCTAGAAATCACTGCACACACTCAAAAAAGATCAAGTGAAGCATGGTAATGTATATAAATTGATAAATAATAGCATAAAACAAAAAAAATGTAAGCTATCATGGTAGTATAAATGTAAAGCATGGATAATGTGTATAATTAAAATATTTTTGTGTTTTTCATTATTTGAATGTTTTTGTATTTTGAAATTTTGTATTGTTTTTGGTATTTTGACATAAGCTATGTACAATCAATCATAAGGAGACTATTTAAAAGTAATTAAAAATATATATATATATACAAGAAAGACTAAGAATAAATGATACGAATTGATGAGTCTCATAAGAGACTTCTTATCATGGTGTCCTATATCAAGGAGAGGGATCATGTGTGATCATGAAGCACAATGAAATGGATAAGACTATGGTTTTGAAAGATATGTATGATATAAATCCTCTAGATTATTTGTGGTGGAAACAAACTATGGGGTCCCCCTATAACTCTAAGAAGTGGATGCATCTTTAGGGCTCTTAAGGATCCATCATCTCTGAACATGTGCTTTGTGTATATAGGCATGAGACCTCAATGATACTACCTTGGATGTGAACACTATAGCTGGAAGCTATCTATAATTATGAAACTATGATTTCTCTAAAAGATAAATTTATAGAAGTTTATGAAACTATGTTAGGGATGGAGGCCTCGACTATGTCTGAATTTGAACTATAGGAAGAACTGAAACTGATGGAGAAACTGAAACTAGTGGCAGAATTGAAACTGATGACTAAAAAATAGTAGATGGCTCTCAAGTGGGGAGTGGTAACTCATATGGAAATACAACAACTATAAAAACCTGATTAACATGAATTAATTTCATGTATTTATTAACTGTAGAAGGTAATACTCAATTTTTTTGAACCCATGGTTAACCAATCAACATATCAAAAAATCCTACACTGGAAATAATAATAAATGGTGTGGCCAGATGTGTTGAACCAACCTATAAAATAAGTACAATATCACCCAATTAACTATATATGTGACCAATAAATCCACTGATAATTGTGTCCATTGGAGTAATATCTTGTTACGAATATCCTAAATGTTACAATAATGTCATAGTACACATGTTCACACTAGATCTATTATCTATGAGAACAATATGAATAGGATGATGGTTAATTTAAGCTATGATAAAGAGTTCATGGTAATTTTTGTCAGGATCCTACTCCTCAATAAGAGTACTTATGATTACCTTGTATAAGCAACTAAACACAAAATTATACCAGAATGAACAAGTAACTAGAATTCACAAATAACATAGAATATGAGAGACAATACACAATCTTGTATTAATACTCATCTAGAAAGAAAATGCAATAAAGAAGATGCCACTTCTTCTCATACCTCTGTGAGGCTTCCCACACCTCAATGGCTCCCAATAATTCTCAATCAAGAGTTCACTCTCCTACCAAAAATGGTCCCAACATACAACTCAAACACAGAGTTGGTGTTCACCTTCAACCAATCAGTAATAACACTGCCAGTACACAAGTACTCAAAGTACTTCAAGTAGATCTCCCATGAACTTGCAACAACCTACAACTCAAATGATCTTACTTACACATGTAGATCTACCATGAACTTGAAACAACATGTAATTTAAATGATCTTACAATTGGAAGGATCTACCTTGCCTTCCTCTATTGCTCTAATTACAATACATGCCAATGAGTCTATAAATAGATTCCATACTAAAAAATAACTTAGACTTCTAATTTACAATAATTAGACACACAACTCAAGACTCAAAATAGTCTTTACATGCAAACAATCAGTTTAACAAACTAACTATGTTCATGCAACGAATAGTTCTAGAACTGCACAGGTGACCGACGTCGGTCCCTGTCTGACTGGAGGTGACCGACGTCAGCTAACTCCTACCGATGTTAGTAGCTTTTTGTTCACCCTTGACCGATGTCAATTGGCCTGATTGATGTTAGTGATTGTGACACTCAACAACCTCCTCCATGTTTGCATACAGTGAAGCTTTTAGCTCCACAACCTAACAATCTCCCACTTAGAGATAAATAGTTGCACTTATACCTGTACCTGTACATCATCTAGTTTGTTTCTTGGCTTTGTATCCCTCTTCAAGATCACTCTTGAAAACCAACCACCACAAATCCTGTGGTGCACCTCCTATCATCCAAATCACCTTGCCACATCCAATTCTACAAACCCATGTAGAGAAGTGTTTGACCTTGCATAGCATGTATACCTGCTACTTGTCCCTCTCAGATATCTAAGAATCCACTGAACTGCCCTCCAGTGCTTATTTCCCAGATTGGCTCCAAACTTGCTGACAAATCCCACTGCTTGGGAAATCTCAAGTTTAGTACACATGTACTTAACCTCATCATGTGAATTAGGACACTGTTCATAGAACTATCCAACCATCAGCATGCTAACCGGTTTCACACAATCATCTGGAGACAAAATCAACCTTTGAACTTCCATGTCTCTAGAACACACTCATGCCAAAGAATCTTGCTGCTCCCAGATTTCTCATGACACACCTCTGAACTAAATTTACCTTTAGTTCAACAACTCCTTACATATGTGACCCTACAACAAGCACAACATACAGTAACAGGATAATGTAGCTAATATTATCCAACTTGGTAAAGAAAGCACAATGGTTAAACATCCATTGTCCTGTAGCTTACTCAAGACCATATACCCTAGCCTTCTATCTCACATGTCCATTCCTGCTCTTCTTTATCCTAAAAATCCATTCATCTCTCAGTGATTTCTTCCAACTGGCAACTCTACCAAAAAAATCCTATTTGGTTCTTCTCCAAGGAATCACATTCTTCATCCATGCCAAGCTCCCACTGTTTCCTGGATTCTACCTGCTCTGCTTCTTTAATAACTTCCCAGTTCTTGACCATCAGTGAGCAAAAAGTAGTGTAAATAAGGGAAATGATGAATTTGAGGCTTACTTACCCTTTCAGTCCTCCATATGGGTGTTTGAGACTCCTTAATAGCTTGTTGTCTGCCCAAAATTTGTCTCAATGACCGATGTCAGTCACATCTTAGTCTGCACCTGATCGACATCAATTCCATGTGAATGCCTCATCACCAACGTTGGTTCCCCTTGACCGATGCTGGTGTTTATTTATTTAGAGTCACCGATGTTAGGATGCACATAGCCAACATTGGTCCCTGTCTGGATGTCGATGTCAGTTTTATAACCGATGTCAGTCTCTATGTTTTACTTGTGAGTGATGACTTCTACCCGTGAGCTCATTTTGGATCAAACCCTTGTCCATATCAACCTTGCTCTGCTCAAAATTCTTTAGCCCCTTGTGCTGATCTCTATCCATCATCTTCTCCTTGAAAACTAAGGCTTTCCTGTTCTTGTCACGAACATCAGATTTCTTAAGAAATGTCACTTTCTTCTTTTGTTTACATAAATCTTGATCCATGCTTTTCAAATTTGAAAGCATACCCTTTGACTCAAGAATATGCATCCCCTTCTTATTCATGTGACCAAGCCTATTAAGCCACATCTTCAAATCTACAGCTGAAGTAGATAAACCAGAAGGAGAATCAGTAATACAAGTAGACAGATAAAACATACCTACTTTCTTACCTCTTGCTACAACAAGTGCACCCTTGGAAAGTTTCCAAGAGTCCACTGTGAGAGTTACTGTGCAACCTTCATCACCTAACTTTCCAACAAAAATTAAATTTTGCTTTAGGACTAGGACATGCATGACCTCCTTCAACACCCATGTGTTTCCCATCTGCAATTTCAGCTTCAGTTTCCCTTTGCCAACCATTTGACAAGGCTTACCATCCCCTAAAAAAAATTCTCCAAAGTCTCCCTGGACATATTTATGAAAAAAATCCCTATTTGGGGATGCATGGAAAGAGGCACCATAATCTAAAACCCAAGATTCTACTTTATCTATAGAACATACCAGAGCAT
Organism: Torreya grandis; assembly: GCA_037957365.1. Taxonomy (NCBI): domain Eukaryota; kingdom Viridiplantae; phylum Streptophyta; class Pinopsida; order Cupressales; family Taxaceae; genus Torreya; species Torreya grandis. The sequence goes on from JARHVA010000584.1 coordinate 3,695,959, forward strand.
CCTGTGTAACAAAATCTACAACATCTGCTTCTTCATGTCCTTCATGCTGATCTTCATTCACCCAACAATCTCTCTTTACATGCCCTTACTTTCCATATTTCCAGCAAGTTATTCTGCCATACCTGGATTTGGATCTCCTGCCTATCTTGGACCTTGATCTCCCATGCTTGATCTTCTCTCTTTGCCTTCCCCTACTTTCAACACTCAAAGCATTCCCTAATGATTCACCTGTGCTTTTCCTGTAAATTTATTCATTCAAGATTACACTCACAACATCATCCACTTTCAATATTTTTGAAGCAGACGCAGTATTACTAACTGCCATTACCAAACTCTCCCAATTTTTAGGTAATGAGCATAAGATTAAGAGATCCTTAATTTCATCATCAAAAACAATATTGACTGAATTTAACTGGTTTACCAAACCATGGAAATCACTAAGATGACTATGTACAGATCCACCTTCCAACATTTGAAAATTAAATAATTGCTTCATAAGAAATACCTTATTCGAAGCTAAGGGTTTTTCATATAAATTTTCCAAAGATTTTATCAACTCTACCATTGTCTTAGCCTATGATAAGTTGGAAATCAAAGACGATGCAAGGCTCAACCTTATAGATCCCAAAGCCTTCCGATCAAGAACCATCCATTCTTCATCCTTCATATCTGTGGGCTTGCATGCAACCCCACCCAATGGTAAGTACAAATATTTTTGATACAGATAATATTCTATCTACATCCTCCATAATTGATAGTTCTTGCCATTAAACTTCTCCATTCGTAGCTTACTTTCTTCTTCCATTGCTATACTCCCACCCAAACAAAAACCCCTATGAGTGACCTGTAATCAACAAACACTAACCAAATCTGATACAACCTATTAGTAACCCAACCAAAAGCTTTGATACCAAATGTCAGGATCCTACTCCTCAATAAGAGTACATATGATTACCTTGTATAAGCAACTAAACATGGAATTATACTAGAATGAACAAGTAACTAGAATTCACAAATAACACAAAATATGAGAGACAATACACAATCTTGTATTAATACTCATCCAGAAAGAAAATACAATAAATAAGATGCCACTTCTTCTCACACCTCTGTGAGGCTTCCCACACCTCAAGGGCTCCCAGTAATTCTCAATCAAGAGTTCACTCTCCTACCAAAAATGGTCCCAACACACAACTCAAACACAGAGTTGGTGTTCACCTCCAACTAGTCAGTAATAACACTGCCAGTACAAAAGTACTCAAAGTACTTCAAATAGATCTCCCATGAACTTGCAACAACCTGCAACTCAAATGATCTTACTTACACATGTAGATCTACCATGAACTTGCAACAAACTACAATTCAAATGATCTTACAATTGGAAGGATCTACCTTGTCTTCTTTTGTTGCTCTAATTACAATACATGCCAATGAGTCTATAAATAGATCCCATACTAAACAATAACTTAGACTTCTAATTTACAATAATTAAACATGAAACTCAAGACTCAATAGTCTTTACATGTAAACAATCGGTTCAACAAACTAACTGTTTGTGTAATGAACAGTTTTGGAACCACACAGGCGACCGACGTCGGTCCCTGTCTGACTAGAGGTGACCGATGTTGGTTGACTCCTGCCAATGTCGGCAGCTTCTTCTTCACCCCTGACCGACACTAGTGACTGTAACACTCAGTAACCTCCTCCATGTTTGCATACAATGAAGCTTTTAGCTCCACAACCTAACAATTTGGATCATCCTCAACTATCACTTTCTTTGAGGAGATGGAAGGTATAGATAGAAATCTAAAATTATACACACCAATCATGCTTCTCAAAAGGTGTAACTCAACTAAAGGTTTCTGGTATGTAGCTAGTGGAGGATGTGCATTATATGCATGGTGAAAACATAATTTATCCCTTGTTTCTTATTTAGAATGTTGTGGGAAAGGATCTAAAAATATTTTCAAAGCTTTGTCCTATGTTTAATTTTCCTGAGGAGGCTCAACTAAAGTGCCAAGATCAATAATGTTACCATCTATCAAGTCCTGTATCTTGTGTTTCAAATTGATACATCTATTTGTTGTGTGGCTTGGTGCCATATGAAAATTTCAAAATACATTTTGATCATATCCCCATGGAAGAGGCTTTGTTGGATCAACTTTTCTAAATAGGAGGGAGAGATATGATATTACATTCTAATAACTAATACAAGACTCTGGTTGGAGATATTGGTAGATTAGAAAAGGTTCATTGAGGAGGTGCTAATAAAACCACTCATTGAGGGGGCTTTGAAGCTGCATTAATTATAAGTTGATTTTGACTCTTGCTATCATTGACCTTAATTTTGTATAGGACTTTGCTATTACTCTTGTTTTTTAATTTTTGATAGACTTGTGTACTTGTGTTTGGCCATTGAAATTAATTTAACTCCCCTTTTTTTAGTGTATGACATAATTCAATGAAGAAGAAAACCTTTTGAATATTATTGACTCATGTAAAGTTGGTAAAAGAATCTATTTGAAGAGATATCGTAACTCTCAATTAGCCATGGGGCTAGTCATCTTAGCCAAGATAGTCTTATATCTAATAACATAATCTATGATATGCTCATTTGACCTTTGTTTTTATTATGAAACTTAGGAATATGAGACCTTATCACCAACATTTATACTAAAATGAGCTAGGAACATGTTAGCTAAAAGATTGAATATATTGATCAACTAATTTGGTAGACTATAGAACCATTGTAAATCATAATCCTTTAGACTCCATGGAAATAACTTGTTTAATATCCAATCATTTGGCACTTAGTCCAAGCATGCTACATGAAAATATCTCAAGTGTGTCTCTAGATCACTATTTCTATTGTATAAAGTGAGCTTCAGTTGAACAAAACCTAGTGTTAAGGATGTAGAAGCAATATGACGTGCCAATGGTATATGAAGTAGAGTAAAAAAATCCAAATCATGTGTAGGTCTAGAGGTACCTTGCTCAAGATGTAGCACCTTAGATTGAAGAGATTTTATCTCTTATATAAGCGAAACCATATCAAGAGACAAAGATGAACTAGCCATAACTAGTGATACCTCATAGGAAGGTTGGGTTGCTATAGGGGGTTGTTGAGACATAGTTATCCCCACAATATCATTTGTAACTAATTGATTTTAGGGAATGGAAGACTCAAATTGTTTAGCATTTTTAATTTTCATGATAGATTGTAAGATAGGAGTATGATCTCAGGGTTGTTCCTTGAGTCTTTCCCTAAAACTTTATAGAATCAAGTATTTTTTAAGGATAACATCATTATCAACAATAGGTGGAAGTGGATCAAGAACCTGATGTGATGGGTCATGAACATTGGTGTTTGTATCATCATTTTTATTCTCATACTACTCAATGTCAAAATTATTCTCATGGAAATTGGTGTAATATGGATGTGTAGGATCTATAACAAGAAGTTGATCTAGTTTTTTATCCATGGTATATGGTCGGGTTGAAGGAATCTGGGTGGATTTAGGAGGGTTACCACTAAGTCTTACACTTCATCTCAAAGGAAGATATGCAAGGAGCATAGATTTCATAAGGAAAATAATTATAAAAATGAAAGAGTGAATTAAATAAATATAATCTATATAGTGAATTGGAATATTCATAAAAAGTATACAAAGCTCATAAACATGTAAGGTGATACCTTAAAAGCAATGGGACCTAGTATATGCCACTATGGTTTTGAAAAATACTATTTTTTAAAAAATTATTAAGGAATTTTATAATTTAATGTGAATTTTTTATTTAAATATGCAATTAAAAAATCAAAAAAATATTGAAAAATTTAGGAAAGAACTTACCCTAAGGTTTCTAGGGGTTTTGTGTGCAAAAAGACCTAGTAAATTCAACTAGGGTTTGGAATAAATATTTTTAAAAAATTACTAAGGTAAATTTAAAAAGTAAATGTGAATTTATAATTTAAAATATGTAGGAAAAATTAAAAAAATATTGAAAAAGTAAATAAGGAATTTACCCTAGGGTTATAGGGTTTTTATGCACAAACAAAGTCAGGTTCACCAAATGATTTTACTATTTTTGAAATATTAGAGTCTTATTTCTAATTTAGTTAAGGGTCTGATATAAATAAATTAGTAAATAATATTGTAATAATTATAGTGCTAATTTTTATAATTTATTTTCCTTTTTTATCTTTCAAAAAATAGTAATGAAAGAGGAAAAATGTAACTTAATATTTAAACTAGACCGAGATGATTGAGACAGAGGCTAAAACTAGTTGTGCAGGACTATGATAGTATCCTAAACCTAGATCTAGCTTTCATTTGGTAAGAGGATAGGATAACCAAAAATAAGACACTTTAAAGTTTGACGCTATAGTCCAGGTCTTACCATTGTTGTCCAAACTAGTCACAAAGATCTAAGTTTTCTAGGTTTTGTCTACTGTCTCTATGTGAACTTGCCTGTGAAATTTTGGATCTTGAATGTTGATGGAGATCCTTGTAGATCTGATTTAATCTCAAAATCTAGACCTTTATTATTCTTGAATAAAACTTGAGAAAGAAGGGGGGTTAATGTGTATAAGATGTACTGAATGTGTATCTACACCCCTTATGTGGGCACGCTGCCTACATACCAATACTTCAAAGAGGTATCAATCCATATGTATTTCTCCCACTTGTTATTCTTTGTGAAATAGTCTTATGTGGATGCAAAAATTCCAAATTGAGAGTGCTTGATGTGGTTTAGGACTGGTGTGAGGGTTTGAATATGCTAGTGGTTGTATTAGATGGATGTATACAAAGAATAGGGAAATTTGCCTTAGTGGTCTTACTTGTATTCTTGCTTACTTTTGTAATATTTTACAACCTCTTCTAAATGAACTTTGAATGGGATTTTATAGAGATATATTGGTCATGGGTTAAATATATTAATGCTAGGATGACATAATGAATAATAAGAAGGAAACAACCATTCAGGCTTGCAATGTGATTAGATAGGAGTGCTAAAAATGGGACACCCTAGGGTCCAGTACTATATTCCAACCCTAACACTCCTATCCTATAAGCTCAAGAACTAGGGGCATGAAACTAGCATGGGAAATGTAGCTTATCTGAGGTAGAATCAGGTCTTGAAAGTCTACAGATGATTAGGAATAAGAAAAAAGGTGTCTATAAGGGTCATGAGAGCATGCAAGAGGGACCTATAGGTTAGATGTCACAAGACACACTCAAGCTATAAATTTTTACATTTTATATGACTACAATAACTAATACTTCATATTAATATTAATCCATAATTTCACAATGCCAAGGTAAGTTAAACTCACTATATTTCAAGTCTATCCTTACCAATATTTTCTTTAGATATTATGTTCTCAATGTCATTTTACAGTTCAAATTATGTGTTCTCAACACTAACATTATCATTAAACTATGAAACTTAGATATTAAAACATTTGTTTATCCAAATGATTATTACTTTTCACCTAAATAATATTTAATTTTCCCACTCAACAAGGTTCTTGACTCATTGATAAAATAGTTTTCAAATCATTATTGGAAGTAACTATATTAATCAATCACTAGCTTACATATATTTTCAATACATTAAGTGTTGTTGATAAATCATTGACAATTTATAAATAATAGATATTATTATACATTGATATCCTTAAATAATAAAACAACCTTTATATCTATCAAATACATAAGCTCTAACATGGATCTTTCAAAAGTAAGTCAACATAGGTTAATGACAAAATCTATGAACATAACATTTCAAATGTCCCATTTTAACAACAAATGTATAATCATCATATACTTAAAACTCAAATAAAAAAATGTACAAGATGCTACTAATTTCAAAATAAAAAATTATTATATCTTTATACTTTATCTGGCACTGATAATTCACCAACTTGCATTACAAAAATAGTTAAATAAAAAGGGTCAGATTATGCCAAGCAACAGATTTCTACCCCCTAAATACTTCATTTTTTACAAGTTAATAAATAAATTAAATAAATAATTAAGCAACAAAACATAACATATGGAGATAAATTACATGTGACAAGTCATAAAATAACTCAACCTTTGGAGTAAACATTACATTGCAACATCAAAATGACACTAGGATTATTGGTAACCAAGCTCAACATCAAACCTTGCAAAATTAAAATCTTATTATACAATAATTTTAGCATACCATTATAGAATTATTGAACAAATGATTCTCATCAAATTGAACAATACAAGCAATCCCACCATCACAATATCATTTGATTTCTATGCAACCATCTAGATGTGATATCTATAACGGAGTAGACCTCTAAGAATAAATTAATTTTTAAATTTGAATTTTACTTAAAAATGTCAAAAATAAATCTATATAGATAATGATAAAAATCAAAATCATAAATACATTTCAAAACATGTCAAAGAGTATGTCGAATCTCCTTAGGTCATATCAAAACTAATCAAAGTTATAGGGATAATTTTCCATCCATATACCACAATTACTATAAGCTTATTTAG